>PISW01014648.1:0-20188 GCA_004023785.1 Mungos mungo | reverse complement strand
GGGTTGTATAATTTATTTATAAAGTTAGAAAATATTGCCCTTGAGTAAGATTAATCAAGTGAGCATGTGAATGGGTGTTAATATTAAGTGGCAGTGAGTAGGGCTGCATTTCTGAGTTTGCACCTAATAATCACCCCTGGGCACAAAGGAGTAGGGATAGCATAACAGGTATATCCACACTAATCATTGTGTGAAATTTTCCAATATGCAGTTTTTAAAGGTCCAGAGTAATAACCACACTGAATTAGGTAATTTGCTTAGAGGTGCATGGGAAAGGAAAAGAAAACATGCCTGAGTGGTATGAACCACTTGGATAATTGCAAACAATTGAGCAGCTCAAGAAAATTTCATAAGCACATTTTTAATGACTGATTGGATCTTAGGAAGCAGTTAATTAGTGAACATTTGCTTTTCCCATGTCACCTCTCTCCAACCTGTGGGATTAATAAAATCTGAATTTAAAAAAAAAAAGTCATGCTTCTCATGAAAGAAAGATGCCCTGCTTTATCCAGCCAGATGAAGGGATATTGTTGCCAGCTTCAAGAGGCAGAGAGCCATCAGAAAACCGGGAGCCTCTGTCTCTCCTGCATTTAGGGCTGGTCTTCCCACAGTGGCCAGGCCAGCGGGGTCAGATATATATGTAGGCAGTACCCCCCCCCCCCACACACACACCGCCCTTGCTTTCTCCCTTCCCAGATGCATGGGATTCTCACCTATGTGCAGGGTTTTCTCTCTTCCTTGAGTCACTTGCTCATGCACAGCACTGATACGTTTGCTGTTCAACGTATCTGTATTTCTACGGTTGCAGTTTTCCCCTGATGTCACAGGATGTGTTCCATCTTACCTATTCCTTCCTCAGGCTCTGTACCTCCTTTTGTCCAATTGAGGTCAAACCTGTTTATTCCCTGGAATGGCAGTCTTTCTTATTTTCTCTGTCCAAGGCTTCTGACAGCTCCACGTGGCTGCCAGAACATCTCATGCACATGCAGGGAAGCCCTGGCGGGGTACGGGGCTGAAGTTTCCCTTGGTCTTGAGCTTCTGGGGGTGCCTTCTTAGAGAACTAGGGACTTTGTAACAGATGAGTTGGTCACATTCTCTTCTTAGCAGGGTTGTCACGTATGCCCTATGTGCTTTACAAGTTTTCATGGAATTAGAGTAGCAGTCTGTCTTTTAATGCTCTAAGACAAGTGGACAGAAGTGAGAGTTCTGGTTGAGCACAGGTTTTGCTCATTTGAACAGTTTTATTTTTTCTTTTTTTTAAAAAATAGTTTATTGTCAAATTGGTTTCCATACAACACCCAGTGCTCTTCCCCACAAGTGCCCTCCTCCATCACCACCACCTCTTTCCTCCTCCCCCTCCCCCTTCAACTCTCAGTACGTTTTCAGTATTCAGTAGTCTCTCAGGTTTTGCATCCCTCTCTCTCCCCAACTCTCTTTCCCTCTTCCCCTCCCCTGGTCCTCCATTAGGTTTCTCCTGTTCTCCTGTTAGACCTATAAGTGCAAATATATGGTTTCTGTCCTTCTCTGCCTGACTTAATTCGCTTAGCATGACACCCTCAAGGTCCATCCACTTTGCTACAGATGGCCATATTTCGTTCTTTCTCATTGCCATGTAATACTCCATTGTATATATACCACATCTTCTTGATCCATTCATCAGGTGATGGACATTTAGGCTCTTTCCATGATTTGGCTATTGTTGACAGTGCTGCTATGAACATTGGGGTACATGTGCTCCTATGCATCAGCACTTCTGTATCCCTTGGGTAAATCCCTAGCAGTGCTATTGCTGGGTCATACGGGAGTTCTTTTGATAAGTTTTTGAGGAACCTCCACACTGTTTTCCAGAGTGGCTGCACCAGTTTACATTCCCACCAACAGTGTAGGAGGGTGCCCGTCTCTCCACACCCTCGCCAGCATCTATAGTCTCTTGATTTGTTCATTTTAGCCACTCTGACTGGCGTGAGGTGGTATCTCAGTGTGGCTTTGATTTGTGTTTCCCTGATGATGAGTGATGTTGAGCATCGTTTCACGTGCCTGTAGGCTATCTGGATGTCCTCTTTGGAGAAGTGTCTTTTCATGTCTTCTGCCCATTTCTTCACTGGGTTATTTGTTTTTCAGGTGTGGAGTTTGGTGAGTTCCTTGTAGATTTTGGATGCTAGCCCTTCATCTGATATGTCATTTGCAACTATCTTTTCCCATTCTGTCAGGTGCCTGTTATTTTTCTTGATTGTTTCCTTTGCCTTGCAGAAGCTTTTTATCTTGATGAAGTCCCAAGAGTTCAGTTTTGCTTTCATTTCCCTTGCCTTTGGGGATGTGTCAAGTAGGAAATTGCTGCAGTTGAGGTCAAGGAAGTTGTTTCCTACTTTCTCCTTGAGGGTTTTAAGAAAGGCAATAATGCTTCAGATTCTGTGTCTCCCTTTCTCTCTCTGACCCTCCTTTGCTCGCGCTGTCTCTGTCTCTCAAAAATAAATAAAAAATCTTTAAAAAATTTAAAAAAAGAAAGGCAATGATCATACCTTTTTGTCCAGGTGAGTGAGCAAAGTCCGGGTAAGAGAAAGGGTTGCCCATGTACAAAGGACAGAGCATCTGACTTTCTTGTTCCCTCTGGAAAGAAAGATACTTTACATCAATTCTTAGTTTTTGATAATATTTTTGGGGGAAGTATTATACTTACTTGACTATATGAACTGAAAAAACTGTTGTTGCTGTTCTTCTCCTTCTTATTTTACAGTAAAATTTTCTTTTTTACCAGATGGGCAGCTTCCAGGAGGTACACATGGAAATCTGGTCAGCCACGTAAGTGGACTGAACCCCATGGTCAATGAGGTGACACGTTTCACCGAATCATTGTCACATTTCTAGATTTTTTTTCTCTAAATTTTAAAAGTTTCACGATCCTTGTATTGTTCTTGTACATAATCTCATTGTTCCCAGTTGTCATATTTAAGAAGCTGTAAGAGCTAAATTCAATTTAGTATCGCATAGTAAAGAGATGATATAAGGGTAAGAGAGACTATGTCAAAGTTGGGGCTAGTTCAGTAAGCGAATTGTATGAGACACGTTGTATGTGTCTGAAAGGCTATTTTGGGGGTGGGGGATGTTGCTTTATTTTTCATTGCAAATCTTTCTTCAGCTCAGTGTTACATGTGGAGATAAAAAATGAGCCTGTGAAACAAGCGAAAAGAGTTTAGTTCAAAATCACATACCATAAATATACCTATACATACTTTTGCAGATGTTAACTTATTTCACATTTTTTGTGAAGAGCCCGCAGTGAGTTATACATATAGCACTATGATTAACTCTGAGGCAATTTTCACAGGATAGCTTGATACGTTTTGATTCGGTAAATCTCTTTGAAGGAACAGGTACGTGTTCTTGCTCGTGAGTGGGAAGATACAGTTTTGAAAGCACTGGATCACGATGTATGCACAATTGACTTTATTATTTATTTTTGATTTTTCCCTTTTCTCAAAGACATCTGAGGGCCCAGGCTATTTATGCAGCCCCCAAAGCCTACCTTCATCTGATGTCTCTGGCACAGGAAGCAACAGGACCAGCAAAAGCCCCATTTCCTTAAGATAGTTTGTTGCTGTTGAAGATTTATTCAGCATTCTAGTGGTTTTAAATGGAGACCTCCACTTGTCCTAGAAGTCACAGAATTGTGTCACTTAAAGAAAAAGAGAGCCAAGATAGGAAATTTTTTGTTTTATGAGCAGATGCTCTGGGAAACTTAGGATGCTCCACCATATGGATATCTAATAAATGAGGAACCAGGTATTTCTTTAAATGTTACTTTCAGGATGGGGTTTCTGTTTTCCTTCCAACACGTGTGTTTGATTTCTGATTTAAAATTCTTTCGTATGTTAATCGTATTTTACAGCTGAAAGTTTGCCTAACTCAGCACTGCCTTTCTTCAGGTGAAGAGGCTGAGGCCTAACCAGTGAGAGGTCTTCCAGGACCCAGAGGAAAGAAATTGGTGGCAGAGAAAGGATGAAATTGTGTTTCATAAACCATATAGCTTAACGATGTTCATTAATCACCTAAAATATAAACAAACATTTTTGACAGTGGCAGAAATCATTATTTCAACAGTAGACTCTCCTCCACTTTAGTTTAACTTTTTAATTAAAAAGATCTTTCTGTTGGGGCGCCTGAGTGGCTTAGTCAGTTAAGTATCTAACTGTGGCTCAGGTCACCATCTCATGTTGTGAGTTTGAGCCCCACATCAGGCTCTGTGCTGACAGCTAGCTCAGAGCATGGAGCCTGCTTCAGATTCTGTGTCTCCCTCTCTCACTGTCCCTCCCTGCGCTCGCTCTCTCTCAAAAATAAATAAACATTAAAAAAATTTTTTTAAATTCTTTCTGTTGCTATTGATCCAGAAAGTCTGGGCGTCCTAACTGCATCCACTTGACGGTTCTCATTACTGTTTTCTTAGTCTTCTTTTCTGTTTTCATCTCATCACACTTCAGAAGGAACAGCTTATTAAAGATTCTTCAGCTTGGCCTTCTTCAGGTTCTTTTTAAAACAGGTTTATAAAGACATAATTAACATAAAATTCACTTGTGTAGAGTATACAGTGTTTTTTAGCGTTCTTCAGAGTTATGCAGCCATCATTATCTAACTTTATCACGCATTTTAGTCACCCCAAGAAGAAGTCACATGCCCTTTAGCAGTCACCCCCCCCCCCGGGGCCAAACTGTGTTCCACAGAAGCGGTACCATTTTACAGTCCTTCCAGAAATATATGAAGTTTCCGATTTCTCTGCATCCTTGTAACACTTGATAGTATCTCCTTTTTTGTTTATAACTATTCTGGTGCATGTGAAGTCGTTTATGTGGTTTTCGTTTTGCATTGCCCTGTTGACTAAGTGCGTTGGACCTCTTGTCCTGTGGCTAGCCATTCTTACATCTTTGGAGACATGTCTATTTAATCCTTTGCTCAGCTTCAAAGCTGGATTTATGTCTTCTTACTGAGTTGCAAGGGTTGTTTATATGCCCTCTGTGTATGTCCCTTATCACTTACACAATCTGCCAATAATTTCCCCCACACCGTGCAGATTGGCTTTTCACTTTGAGTATCCCTGGACACACACACACACACGTTTTTAATTTTGATGTAATCCAACTTCTCAATCTTCCTTTTTATCACCTGTATTTTAGTGTCTTGTCTAAGAAATCATTGATGAATGCAAGGTCATGAAAATTTGCTCCGGTGTTTCATTCTAAGAGTTTTAGAATTTTAATTCTTACATTTAGGTCTGTGATCCACTTTGAGTGAATTGTGTATGTGGTGTGAGGTCAGGGTCCAATTCATTTTCTTGAGTGTGGCGATCCATTATCCCGACGCCATTTGGTGTTATCCTGTTGAATTGCCCCGGTCCCTTTTTTGAAAATCTGTTAACCTAGATGTACGCATTTACTTTCGCCCCCTCACTTCCCCACAGCTCTGCGTGTGTATCGGTTACTGCCGCCGCCACAACAAAACACAGCCTGGATGGCAATAAACAACAGACACTTTCTCAGTCTGGAGGCTAGAAATGCAAGACCACAGTGTTAGTAAGTGTGGTCTCCCCCGAACCTCCGTTCTTGACTTGCAGACAGCTGCCTTCCCACTGTGCCCTCCCATGGCCTCCTTTTTGTGTCCACATATCCCTGGTGTTTCTTCCAGGGATGAAGACGGGCAGTGTCCTTTTGAGGGCATTAGTCTTATTGGATTAGCAACCCACCCTAATGGCCTCATTTTAACTTAATCCATTTAAAGACCTTATTTCCAGAATCAGTCATATTCTGAGGTAGTAGCAATTGCGATTAAATTTATGAATTTGAGGAGGACGGAGACACAGTTCAGCCCATAACAATATGTCTTATGCTTGGGCCTGTGCTGCACAGCTTTGATTACAAGAGTGTTGTAACTAAGTTCTGACATTATTATAGAAGTGTGAGGAAGCGTGAGTCCTCCAACTTTGTTATTTTTAAAGAGAGTTTTGGCTATCCTGGGTCCCTGGAATTTCCTTATGAATTTTAGGATCAGCATGTCAATTTCTATTTAGAAAATGTAGCGGTGATTTTGATAGGTAATCTATCAATCTTTTTTACATATTGTTAGATTTGGTTTGCTACTACTTTGATAAGGATTTTTGCATCTGTATTTGTAAGGAATGTTGATTTGTAGTTTTCTAATACTGTCTTTGGTTGCTTTTGGAATCAAAACCGTACTGGACTTAAAATGAGTTGGGAATTGATTCTTCGTTTTGTGGAACAGTTTGTAAAGAGCCTTAATCCTTTTTTAAAGAATTTTGGTAGAATTTACCAATGAAACCATCTGGACCTGGGTTTTCTTTATGGGAAGATTTTAAACTACTAATTCAATCTTTGTTTTTTCATATTTTCTGTTTCTTCTTGAAATCTGTGTTTTTCTAGGAGTTTTTCCATTTCATCAAATTTATCTAATTTGTTGGTATACAGTTGTTTATTGCTCGTAGCATCACCTTATAATCTTTTCTTTTTTTAAGGTTGGTAGTGATATACCCCCGTTCATTCCTGATTTTTTTACATTTTATTTATTTTGAGAAAGAGAGGGAGAGAGAGAATCCCAAGCAGGCTCCACTACTGTCAGCACAGAGCCTGATGTGGGGCTCAGTCTCACAAACTGTAAGATTATGACCCGAACCAAAATCAGGAGTCAGATGCTTAACCTACAGAGCCACCCAGGTGCCCACGTTCCTGATTTTTTATCAATTCAGGTGTTCTTTCTTGGTCAGTGTAGCTCTCTGTCAATTGTATTACTTCTTCAAATTCTTGGATCATCTTTAATGAGTTGTTTTCTCATTTCACTTGTGCCAGGTTTGCACTTCTTTCTTTCCTCTACAGATCATGCTTTTGGGAGTTGCTGGTAAGATATTAAGCTGGTGCTAGTAGTGAGAGGCCCAGAAGTTTCGGGCACAGCAGACTTTTTTATAAGCCACTGTGAATCACAGAACACACTGTTTACGTTGTCTCTTGAGGCACCACGAAGCAGCCTCTTGGAGCCCAGGCTCAAAAGGAGCAAAGCTGCTCAAGGCCTCATAGCACTTGACCTGCGGTAAGGCTTCTCCTGCGGGCAGTTCGCAGCCTGGGGGAGGCTTTTGGAGAACTAGCCTCAGAGGGAAGACAGCTGCAGACTCTTAGAGGGGAGACGTGGGGGTCTGAAGGCTGAACACCCACGAGTATATGATCCTGGGTCCTCCCAGGCCTTGGGAGGTGGCAAGCCTTCTCCTTATCAGGCACCTAAGCTCTCACTTTCGTCTCAGGGAGGAGGAAGCCCTGAACTAGCCCCCTCCTCTGCAGATTTTGGAGACCCCAGGGTCTTTGTGTTCTGTCCAGCCTTGAAAGCATGCCTGCTTCGGTTGTTAATTTAACTCAAGGGAGGGAACCAGGAAGGAGAGGGGATCAGAGACAGGGGACCTGTGTAAAACTACCGTTTCTCTAGGATTCCTACAGCCACCTCTAAAGTACCTCGGAATATTATTTCTGGTTTTCTGTTTATAATTGTTGTCTCCTTCAGGACCACCATTTATGCATATGTGGGATCTTTCTTGTCTGCCTTCATTATTTCTGTATTTCCTTCTAATTCACCTCCTTTATTCTTAATCCATTTCAGTTTGCTCAGTTTTCTCAAAACACGCCTACCTTATCCCTCTCTGGGTATTAGCTTTGTCCATTCTCCTTCTTGGTGCCCTTGCCTTGTGAGTTACCTCTGTTACAGGCTAAAGTGAAATCTAGAAAAAAAGAATGAGGCTTCTGTCATCTTGAATGGTGTGGCCTGTAGGGAAAATGCTTTGGGTTAAATATGGAGAACACAGCTACTCTAGAATAGCAAATACTTTCAAATATGTTCTAGGTCATCTGAAACTTCTTTCTGTAGAGGTAAATCACCAGATTAGCTCACGTGTACATTCTAGGGGGAAAAACAGTCTTTCATGATTCTATGTTGGCCCTACTGCCAGCAATTAAAATCCTAAGTGCATACCTCAAGCATACAATATGCCAAGAAACAATAAAAATGTCAAATTGTATTCAGATAACATCTGATTACGTTCAGTAACCTTACAGGTAATATTAACTTTGTCTAGCCCCCTCCTTTTGAAACAAAGTCTCATTACTTAGTACCCTCTTTTCTCCTGCTTAATTGGGTTTGGATATGGCTTGGCCAAAATTTTTTCAGTTCCAAGTGAGGAGAACCAACTTGAAACAGATAAAGTGAAAGGACATCTGACTTGCATCAGTAAGTAGTTATCCCTAGGAGTTTGACCTTGAACTCAGGATCCAGGAGGTGGCAGCATTAGGACTGCCTTTGAGCTGGCCGTCACCGTGAAGCAGGTTATGCCCAAGCAAAGGCAAAGGTGACTAGGCTTCCCTCACCGTTTAGCTTGTTAGCTCAGGGAAGGAGAACCTATGTGAGCCTCAGAAAGGATGCTGACTAGACTTCCGAACTAGTCACTATGGCTGACCTGAACCATGTGCATTCAGGAAAGAAAGGTAGAGCCTTACTAAGGTCTCCTCGAGACTGGACCCAGTTTCTAAAGGGAAAAGATCCAGAACAAGAGGCAAAAACAAGCAAACATAAAGAAACTTATTGGCTACTTCAGAGACCTTGTGTGTTTGTAATTTTATAACTTAACAGACCTTAATGATTTTTATAAATAAAAGGCCCTGGGTAACTGGAAGGTTTCTGTTTCTTGAAAAGAGGGTCTAAGAAGGTGCTTCTGGGCCAAATGGCTGCAGTGCTTGGAAAGAGCTATCTCATCAAGCTGCACCTCGCCGCCCCTTTCCACAGTCAAGGAAAGCTCTGTTGCCACATAAAAGGTATTCTTTTAAGAGCGACAAAGTGTTATTACATAGTCCTGCCATGTGATCTAACCCATATGGATCTTTGTTATAAGTGGACACAAGGAATTTTATTACAACCATTAAAGTATCTGGAATCCATTTTCTTCTGTCTACTCACCAGAATAGTATCTGCCTCCCCCGCTCCAGCTCCTTTGCTCACATGCTGCATACAGTCCCACTCTCTTTCACTGGAAAAGGCGGTAAAGCTGCTCATGTATGGTGGCTGCATGTTTTTATCATTGCTTTTCTCCCTGAAAAGAAAGCCCTTACCTGCTTTTTGCACTAGGTTGCTGGCAGAAAGTTTTAAACCTTTCTCAGGTTCTGCAAGAAATACCAGGGAATGAAGAGAAGAATCTAGTAAATAAAGATGATTAGAGATTGCTGGCAGTCATTTGCTACTAAGGAGACGAAATAAAGCAATTAATTACTCAGACATTTAGAAAGCAAGTGATAGTAGGAATTTCTTTGTTCAGCGCATTGAAATCTTAGCTAACTTAATTTTTCCCTCAAAGAATTTTTACTTTTTTGTCTAGTAATAAAACTATTAAGGTTATTACCATAAACTACCTGAAAATGGTTTTCTTTTTAAACCACTTGTCTTTATTCACTGGCTGAACAAAAAGTCACAAATGTCATATTCAAGTCACCCTGAACTTACTGGAAATTTGAATGTGTATAACTGCTATGGCATGATGTCGTTGTGAAGTTAAAATCATTGTGAATGTATTCCTCATTTATCTCCCAAGCAAGACGGTCAACATTAAATTTCATTTTTAAACTAATCTTAATAACGCCTTAATGCTTTCTCCAGACTTTTTTCTGAGTTTTGTACGTGCATGTATTTCACTGCAGTAAACATCTTTCTCTATACAGCTTTGTAAAGTCCTCAGACACTTTCCCTAACATAAACACTCTGTAAAGAAGAGAACTTGTTATCAACTACCCTGTCCCACCCTTGTGTGAGGGACTTGGCAAACCTATCTCAATAGTTCCCTAGTGCCTGGATTATTATAGTGTCCCCCCCTCCCCGCCTTACTGTAGTTTTGCTTTCCATTATTTTAATTACTTTTGGTCAACCGTGGTCTGCAAGCAGATGATCCTCCTTCTGACATATTCTCAGAAGGTCCGTAACCTAATGCTACATCACAGTGCCTGCATTGTTCACCTCACTTCATCTCACATGTCGGCATTTTATCATCTCATATCAGAAGGGTGACGTTTTGAGGGACTTGACATTTACATAACTTTAATTATAGTATATGGTTGTGATTGTGCTATTTTATTATTATTTTCAATCTTCTAGTGTGCCTAACTTATAAACTTTGTCATAGGTATATATGTATGTATGGAAAAACCATACTATGTATAAGACTCAGTACTATCTGCAGCGTTAGGCATTCTTTGAGGGTCTTGGAACGTGTTCTGTGTTCTCTGTGGATAAGGAGAGACTAAGGTAATCTCATTTTGTTGATTTGGAAACAGAAAGGAGTGTCAGTGGGTGCCCTGATATTACACAGGTTTCATTTCTATTTTTTAAAATATTTTTAATGTTTATTTATTTTTGAGAGAGAGACAGAGTGTGAGTGGGGGAGGGGCAGAGAGAGAGGGAGACAAAGACAAAGCAGACTCCAGGCTCTGAGCTGTGAGCACAGAACCTGACCTGGGGCTTGAACTCAAGAACTGTGAGATCATGACCTGAGCTGAAGTTGGCCACTTAACCGATTGAGCCACCGAGATGCCCCTACACTGGTTTCTAATCTAGGGCCTATGGCTCCATAACTTTGCTCTTTTAAGGACACTGTGTTCTCTCTGCTTTAACGTATGGTTAAGAGCAGTCTCTGAAGGCACACTGTCTTAATTCAGAACCACTACTTACTTGCGATAGGACCCCAACACAGTTAGTATTTTGTGCCTCAGTTTTTTCCGTTGTGAGAAGAGAAACAATAACACACAGGCCTCATAGGGTTGTTGTAGTGATAATGAAGGAATACATGTACACCACTTAGAATAGTTTGACGCTTTGTAATAATCATTAGCTGTTGTTTGTATATATTGTTATTAGTGTTTGTGTCATTATCATCACAAGTTTTTCCCCAAATATCCGGGGTTTCCCTTGTCAACCTAAAATGGAGTGTGGGTCTTGGTGACTTCACCATGTAATGCCTAAACTTCATTCTACTATTATTACAGGTCTTGTCTTTTCCCACATGCACTCTCCTGGACACAGTGTAGAGAGGTTTTTAACTGGTATCCTTTTTTTTTTTAAACAGTCAAGTACTATTTATTTTTTTTTACATTTTATTTATTTTCAAGATGAACATTTATTTTTTTTCTTTTATAGTTTATTGTCAAGCTGGTTTCCATGTAACACCCAGTGCTCATCCCAACGAGTACCCTCCTTCATGCCCATCACCCCCTTTCCCCTCTCCCCCACCCCCAATAACACTCAGTTTGTTCTCAGTATTTAAGAGTTTCTTATGGTTTGCCTCCCTCCCTCTCCTTAACTATTTTTCCCCTTCCCCTCCCCCATGGTCCTCTGTTAAGTTTCTCCTGTTCCACATATGAGTGAAAACATATGGTATCTGTCCTTCTCTGCCTGACTTATTTCACTTAGCATGACACCGTCCAGTTCCACCCATGCTGCTGCAAATGGACAGATTTCATTCCTTCTCATTGCCATGTAGTATTCCATTGTATAGATAAACCACATCTTCTTGATTCATTGATCGGTTGGTGGATATTTAGGCTCTTTTCATAATTTGGCTGTTGTTGAAAGTGCCGCTATGAACATTGGGGTACATGTGCTCCTATGCATCAGCACTCCTGTATCCCTTGGGTAGATCCCCAGCAGTGCTATTGCTGGGTCATTAGAGGAGTTCTTTTGATAGTTTTTTGAGGAACCGCCACACTGTTTTCCAGAGCAGCTGCACCAGTTTACATTCCCACCAACAGTGTAGGAGGGTGCCCGTCTCTCCACATCCTCACCAGCATCTATAGTCTCTTGATTTGTTCATTTTAGCCACTCTGACCAGCATGAGGTGGTATCTCAGTGTGGTTTTGATTTGTATTTCCCTGATGATGAGTGATGCTGAACATCGTTTTATGTGGCTATTGGCCATCTGGATGTCCTCTTTGGAGAAGTGTGTGTTCAGATCTTCTGCCCATTTTTTCACTGGATTATTTATTTTTCGGGTGTGGAGTTTGGTGAGTTCCTTATAGATTTTGGATACCAGCCTTTTATCCAATATGTCATTTGCAACTATCTTTTCCCATTCCGTTGGTTGACTATTAGTTTTCTTGATTGTTTCCTTTGCCGTACTGAAGCTTTTTATCTTAATGAGGTCCCAATAGTTCATTTTTGCTCTTGATTCCCTTGCCTTGGGGATGTGTTGAGTAGGAAATTGCTGTGGTTGAGGTCAAGGAGGCTGTTTCCTTCTCGAGGGTTCTGATGGTTTCCTGTCTCACATTCAGGTCCTTCAGCCATTTTGAGTTTATTTTTGTGTGTGGTCTAAGAAAGTGGTCTAGTTTCATTCTTCTGCATGTTGCTGTCCAGTTCTCCAGCACCATCTGCTAAAGAGGCAGTCTTTTTTCCATTGGATACTCTTTCCTGCTTTGTCAAAGATTAATTGGCCGTACATTTGTGGGTCCACTTCTGGGTTTTCTATTCTATTCCATTGGTCTATGTGTCTGTTTTTGTGCCAATAACTGGTATCTTTTGTCACTTATTTTGAGTATGACAATCTGCTGAGTAAAGATGCTGCTAAAGGACACTGCAGATTTACACTGAAAATGAAATCTAATTGTTGACAGTGGCTTTCATTTTCCACTTCTCTATTATCTGTTAGTTGCTGATTCTTCCTCCCTTCTTTCTTTTCTTTCATCTTTTTTTTAATGGTACAGCTAATCCTACTGGAGATACCTTTTGCAGAATTCTTGATTGCAGGAGGTTTAACATGAAGTCCAAATCTGTAAGGAAAATGAAGCAGGTGAATTTTCTCATTGTAAAAAAAATCTGAGTCCTTTGATGATATATTTGTTTTTCTTAGTAGTCTTCTGTCATTAAGACTGATGCTTGAGGATATATTGTTAGATCTTATGTGGAACAGAGTTATTACTCATAATTCATTATATTTTAGCATCCTTGCATCAAAACATGGAAGATCATTTTACATTTAGTATTGCAGTTCCAATGCCATTATCAGATTGCATTTTCATATTGAATTACAAACAAAAATTTTATGTTACTAACACTTAATGAAATTTTAATAAGGTTATGTTTTGATGCTATTATTCAAATAATGTGCTTTGAATCGCTTTCCTTTGAATATATTTGCATTAAAGAGGAACTCCATTTGATTTGGTTTTTTTGAAGAGTTTTCCCACTTTCTGTTCAGCTTTTAAAAAGACGAAGTAGGAAATTCAGTTTCTTCTCTGCAAGTCAGTAAATAGAAAAGGAACACATTTGCTAAGATCTGTAGAAGTAATGACAGCAGATTGCAGATGGTTTGAGTTAATGAAATGACTCGTGTTGGCTATTAGGGTTGCACAATAAAAAAAAATACACACACACACACACACAGTGCACATATCACAGATTATGAGGAATGATACCCCTGGGTTTTCTTTTCCTTCTGAGCCCTAGGCTAATATATTAAAAATTAAGAAATTTAAGAGATTCACATTATAGCAGTTCTTGATCAGTGATGCCCAAAATTAACGGAGAATCTCTTCAGAGAGCACGTTTCTGTTTGTAGCGTTTTTACCCATTTCTGCTAACATTGTGGTTGTGGGCCCAACGCAGTTTACGTGAGCAAGTGCTTTCCAAGAGAAATAAGCAAGAACACTTCATTGAAACGTGCTTTATGTGGTGGTTTGTCCTGGTTGTCTAGCAGGGGGAGTTTAATGCATAGACTATAAGTAATGAAATAGCGAAAACGTGGTCAAGAGTCCTGCTTGCAAGGCAAGCCTGCCTTTATCAAACATTCGTTTTTAATAAACTCCTCGGGGCACTAGAGAAAGTAACCGGTGGTAAATGGTTAGACAGGTTTGAATGTGAACCGAGGGGTAGGGAGGGGCGAAGGCAAAGCAAATGAGCAGCCATCTGGGTCTTTTATTCTTTCAGTGTCGCTGTACATAGAAATGCTTTTACTTCACTTGCATACTCTCACCTTCTTCCTCCCCTTACTTTCCTCTCACATTCATCATTTTGAGTTCCCTCCATCTGAAAATACTCGCTGTTTTAAAACTCTTAATGCTTTCTGCAGTATTTGCCTGAGCCCGTGTGGTCCTAAAATTGGCCGCACACTTGCTTAAGAGTTTTGGTTCCTGTTCAGTACTAGGGGGGCTTGGTAACTACAACACTTATAATTACAACAAAAAAACACTGCAGGGATTCGCGAGGCTGCACCAGCGACCCCCGCTCGTTTCCGCCGACGCGCCGGAGGCAGGGCACACGCCCCTGACGTAACGCGCAGCCCTCGTGACGCAACACGCAGGCTCCGCCGACGCAAGCGCAGTCTCCGTGATGCAACGCGCGCCCCTTCCGGCCCCGCCCAAGGTCGCCCAGACGTGCCGTGCGCCAACCCACAATTCCCGCCGCGCGCTGCTCTCCCGCCTGCCGCCGCCGCCGCCGCCGCCTCCTCGACTGCCGCCGCCCGTTTCGGCTCCCGCCGCCGGGGACATGTTGCAGAAACCGAGGAGCCGGGGCCGCCCTAGCACCCAGGCCGAGAGGGAGAGGGAGTGGGGCCGCGGCGCCGCGGAGGAGGCTCCGAGCACCTCCCGCGGGACGGGAGGCTCCCGGGAGGCCCGGGGCGCGTCGTCACAGGGCAGCCGCCGGGCCGAGGCTTCCCCTGAGGTGGGGCCCAGGTCCCAGCAGCAGTTGGAGCTGAAGGTGGCCGAGCTGGTGCAGTTCTTGCTGATTAAAGACCAGAAGAAGATCCCGATCAGGCGCGCTGACATCCTGAAGCACGTCATCGGGGACTACAGGGACGTCTTCCCGGACCTCCTCAGGCTGGCTGCCGAGCGCCTCGAGTACGTCTTCGGGTACAAGCTGGTGGAACTGGAACCGAAGAGCAACACCTACATCCTGATCAACACTCTGGAGCCGGTGGAGGAGGATGCAGAGGTGAGAGGCGACCAGGGCACGACCACCACCGGCCTCCTGATGATCGTCCTGGGTCTCATCTTTATGAAGGGCAATACTGTCAAGGAAACGGAGGTCTGGGACTTCCTGCGGCGCCTAGGGGTGTACCCCACAAAGAAGCATGTAGTTTTCGGGGACCCAAAGAAACTTATTACCGAGGAGTTTGTGCGGCAGCGTTACCTGGAGTACCGACGGATACCCCACACTGATCCTGTAGACTACGAATTCCAGTGGGGTCCCCGGACCAACCTGGAAACCAGCAAGATGAAAGTTCTTAAGTTTGTGGCCAAGGTCCATAACCAAGACCCCAAGGACTGGCCGGCGCAGTACTGTGAGGCTTTGGCCGATGAGGAGGCCAGGGCCAGACCCCCGACGGGTGGCCCTGCGCCCTCCTCTTGAAGTCTGCGACCGATTCGGGCACCAGGGGAGTCGGTGTCAAAGGCACTGGTGAAGGGGTAGGGGTGGCAGGGAGCCTATTTCTGTAACGCTTAAATGTGTGTGGCTTTAGGGTGTGTTTGCAAACTTCGGTTCTCTTTTAATATTGTAAGTTATTTGATTCCAACGTCTCTCACTTATAAAAAATATTGGGAGAAGATCTTTATTTTAACGGGTGTTATTGTCTGTATATTTTGGTATAAAAATTTTTGCTAGCTTTATACAACTAGTTGGAAAACTTTGCACCATGATCTAGAACAGGTGTTAATTTACTTCGGTAAATTGCTTTGGTGCCAAGAAGGTAAAAAGCAAAGTGGCTACTATCTGGTCTCTTAACTACCCCAGTTTGTAAGTTAAAATAAAAGCCTTTATAAATTAAAAATAAAAATGTAATTGCCTATACCCTTTTTTTACCTTAAGCCAGCTATTATATATTTATATGTCTTCTATGTGTATAAGCATTATGCGTCATCTAAGCAATGTGCATATTGTATTTTCTCTGAATAACAATTTTTTTATATTCATAATTCCCAACTCTGGCTGACCGTTTAGTTTCATTTAATTTGTTTTTCGGTTTTGTTTTGTTTTGTTTTGCTGCTATAGTTGTGATAAATAATATATCGTTGAAGCAGTTAAGCACTAGGCATTTTCCAGTCATGATTCATGAGATCATAATTTCAGGACTCAAAACCAGCATCTGAAAAACAGTATTTTTTTTCTTGCTACAAATTACTAAGGTAAATAGCATTTTGTAGAAGTTGCTTTACTCTTATATGTGTATGTGCATATTGTATCATCTAAGATACGTTTCTCGGTACAAAAAAGTAGATAAAACTGCGAGTGATTAACCATGCCTGTTGGGAATCAGACTACCTGGGTTTAGGTCCTGACTTCATATAACTAGCTCTGTGAATTTAGGCAGGTTACTTTCCTTGTATACGGATGTTTCCTCACTTGTAAAATGAAGTCACGATGCCCATGTGATGTGTAGTAATGTGATAATGTGATATTGGAAGTTTATATAAAGTTCTTGGTACAGTGCCTGGTTTGGAGGACTTTAGTTGTTAACTTTGTTACTTAATTTTTTAAATTTGTTTTGTTGCTGTTGTTTTTGTTGTTTATTTATTTATTTTGAGACAGCATGAGCAGGGGAGGAGCAGAGAGGGAGAGAAAGAGAATCCTAGTCAGTCTCTGCACTGTCTGCACGGAGCCTGTGCTCTGTCATGCATGGTGACTTGGGGTAGGCTACCTGTGTGGCTTTTTTCATTCTGTTGTATTGGAATTTGCATTTACTTCATCAATGAGAATATAATTGGTCCTTGAAAGCATTTCTCCGTGGTTTGCATTTTATTTCCATGTGTAAGTTACCTTGTGACTAAGCATCCTGCTTACTGGTCCCTCACCTCACTGACTGCTTTCCCCTTAAACTGGCATTTTCCTCTCTGAAAATTATCATTACCCAGCGCCCACTCTCAACTTTTCTCCCAACACTTTTCCATAGAGATATTAAGCATTTACCTTTAATGAGTTACCATTTTGTTTCAGATTTTTTATTTTTTAAATTTTTATTTATTTATTTATTTATTTTAAGTAATCTCTACAGCCAGCATGGGGCTTGAACTCACAACTGTGGAGTCAAGAGTTGAATGCTCTTCCAACTGAGCCAGCCAGGCAGCCCCATTTTTAAATATAATACGTTACAGACCAGATCAGGCCCTGATAGCTTTTCTTTTTACCCTTCCCAGAGGTGTCTAAAGTTGGTGGGTATCATTCCATTGCATGATTTAACACTTTTACCATGTATGCGTATATACATGAACGATATATAGTAGTATTTTGTGAGCTTTGGTGACATATGGGGTATCATACTGTACTCTTGCAACTTGGTGTTTGAACTCACCCTGTTTTTTGACATTTAGCTACAAAGATCTATATTTTAGTTGTTCTTTCATGTGGAAAAAGTGACTGTTTATTCACTTCTGAGTGGTCAGACCAGTTTTTCCAAATTTTTGCTATTTGCCTGCAGTGTATGGTGCTTCCTTAAGCACATGTGTGAGTTTCTTTAGCCAGAAATCAATTTAGGAATCATGGGGCATTGCCAGATTGCTCTGGAGCTTGTATTAAGTTACAATCCGCTAACATTTTATAGTTCTTTTTCACTGACCCACCCTCCTACCCCGTATGAAAATTCGGCCCTGCCAGCCATACAGCGGGCATGTAGTGATAATTTATTGTAGTATTAACTTGCACCCTTGTTTACTAGTGACATTAAGTATCTATGTTTTTTTGCCTTTGCCATATTATTTTGTTTTTATATCTGTTAGACCTAGTTTTTAATGATTTGTAAGATTTCTCTATATGTTCTGTATATATTAATCCATTGTCCCATCTCGTGCAAATAGTGTGTCACATTTCACTTTTGTTGTACAGATACTTTCATTTTAATGTGTAATGCTTTAAAAAAAAAGGTTTCCCTAATCTTAGTGCTAAAAATTTTGACTTAACATACATATTTGTGGGTTTTTTTTTTTAAGTTTCTTTTCTTGATTTTGAGCAAGAGAAAGAGTGCACGAACAAGTAAGTGAGGGCCAGAGAGGAGAGAGAATTGCAAGCAGGCTCTGTCCTGTCAGTGCATGCGGGGGACCAGCCCACGCACCCCAGTCGAAAGGTCCCGAGTAGGGGGTTGGTGTCGGCGCAATTTCTCTAGGAAAGAAGACAGACGACAGACAACGTGAATGGTGGAAAAGCCACACTTTATTAAGATAGCCAGGGTCTTATATACCATGGGTGATTACATCATTTCTTTAAAGGTTACATAGTTCAAGGTCCCTGAAATAAAGACATGCTCCGGAAAAGGTCATTTTTATCAGGACAGTAGTAAATAACAGGAACAATCAAGTCCTTACAAGAGAAGGATTCCCTAATAGTCTGGCTCCAAGCTGAAGATGAGCCTGAAGAATTCTGTGA
Organism: Mungos mungo; assembly: GCA_004023785.1. Taxonomy (NCBI): domain Eukaryota; kingdom Metazoa; phylum Chordata; class Mammalia; order Carnivora; family Herpestidae; genus Mungos; species Mungos mungo. The sequence continues at coordinate 1,771 of PISW01014648.1, read as the reverse complement.
GGAGATTTACATTTCTTAAGGCCCTTCGTCAGTTATTCAAGGGTAAGATGCTCATCTATTACCAAGCAAATCTTTGGCAGACAAAGTAAGGGAAGGCTAGAGTTACTGATTGACCCAAGTTGATTCAAAGCTTAAAAGTATATCTCTCTTTGCAAAGCAACTAGAAAATCATAGACAGGATGAACAGAAGCCACATGTGCGCTGTGCGGGAGGTTTTTTGGCCTATGGGGCCCCAGCAAATGCAGAGCCCAGAGTGGAGCTTGATTTCATGAACTCTGAGATCCTGACCTGAGCTGAAATCAGGAGTCAGAGACTCAACAGACTGAGTCGCCCAGTTGCCCCACATTTATGTTTTTAATTTTTTTTGTATAATGATATGAGGTATGGATATAATTTTCATCTTTTTTCCTATACAGATTGCCTAGCACCAATTTCTCGTAGTTTATCCTTTCCACACTGACTTATAATATGCACTCATTATAAGGCAATATCTCACATATAAATAAATTTATGTCTAGAACCAAATTGATTTATTTGCTATCTCTTTGTCAATTCCATGCTATTATAACTCTATAGCATCCTAAGGGTTTTCTTTTCTCCTTTTCCAGTTCTTAAACCTTTGATTTTAGTCTTCTTTGCATTGGTTCGAACTGCAGTATGTTTTGTTTTAATTTTTTTTATGTTTTTATTTTATTTTTGAGAGAAAAACACAGTGTGAGCAGGGGAGGGGCAGAGAGAGGGAAACACAGAATCTGAAGCAGGCTCCAGGCTCAGAGCTTTCAGCACAGAGCCAGACACCAGGCTCGAACTTACAGACTGTGAGATCATGACCTGAGCCAAAGTCAGATGAGATGTTTAACCCACTGAGCCATCCAAGCGCCCCATGAAACTGCAGCATGTTTTTGAAAAGTGGCAACATATGCTTCAAGGATGTTCCTGATTCCTTGTTTCTGATTTTTTTATTTAAAAACTTTTTTAATGTTTATTTTTGAGAGAGAGCGGGGGAGGGTCAGAGAGAGAGAGTGGGAAAACAATCCAAAGCAGGCTCCAGGCTCTGAGCTGTCAGCACAGAGCCTGACGCCGGGCTCAAACCCACCAACTATGAGATCATGACCTGAGCTGAAGTCGGCCACTTAACTGACTGAGCCACCCAGGCGCCCCAACCTTGTACCTGATTTTAAAGAGAATCATTTTTATTTTATACTATTTTTTTACTTTTAATTTTTTATAGTTTATTGTCAAGTTGGTTTCCATGTAACAGTCAGTGCTCTTCCCCACAAGTGCCCTCCATGTCCATCATCCCCCTCATGAATTTACCTCCTTAGCCTTTGCCCCTCCCCCTTCAGCCCTCAATTTGTCTTCAGTATTAAAGAGTCTGTCATGATTTGCCCCCCTCCCTCTCCCTAACTCTTTTTCATGCCTTCCCCTCCCCATGGTTCTCTGTTAAGTTTCTCCTATTAGACTTATGAGTGAAAACATATGGTATCTATCCTTCTCTGCCCGATTTATTTCACTTAGCATGACACCCTCGAGTGTTGTAGGCTGATGTTGAAAAGACCACCAAACGCCGAATTGAAGTGAGGCAAAACTTTAATTATGGCCGAGCCAAAGGAGCAGAGAATGGCCTCAAACAAAGGTTACAGTAAAATTATATAGACACACATAGGATTCTATGATAGCCAATTACATTATGACACACCAGTCACCAGTTTTTGGTGAGAACCTATGGAGTTAGTTCTTTGTTCTTCTAACATGACCAATCATAGTGGGA
>PISW01014647.1:0-20193 GCA_004023785.1 Mungos mungo | reverse complement strand
AAAATGCAAATACTTACATATAATATGTTGGATAGAGTCCCTCAAAATACCAGCAATGTTTTTTGGCCTCTGTGCACTGAAAATAGAAGGAAGAAAACCTTTGTCAGTGGAAAGCCATCTGCATATTGTTAAGTAGATCTGACAAAAAGACACAAGTAAAGATGAGGTGATACACCTTGAATTGTGGAAAGCAGAGATTAGGGAGAGACAATTCTTTGAGAGACAGACTCCCTCATTCCTGTTTTTTATGATACGGTGATGCAAAGACAGACAAAGGGTAGGGTGCCCCCTCTAATGAGGAGACCAATCAGATGCCTGTCTGGCCATGTCCCGAAGGAACTTAGGTGAAGATTAGCCCTAGCGGACTCAGCGTTGTGACTTACGATCGGAAACTATTCCGATGTCGTCATAGACCATATGCTTTTCACCATGGTATCGCAGACCAGGCCCACTCGGACTCCGCAGGCTTGGGAGACCTTAAGGGTGCCCACTCGGGGAGCCACAAACTCAAACTCAGCAGGCAAGCCAAACCGAGCCGCACATTCACTCTCACATACAAACCAGAGGTTATTACATTCCCTCCCACAGAGGTTTTACAGACAAGACTGAGACATTTAGAGAAACATTTAACTGGGCAATAACTACAGATTACTCACCCTCCTTGTTCTCTATCTGACGCATAGAGGGGCCCGCGGTGCCCTGGGTGAGATCCTAACCAACCCGAAACCAGTAGAACTATTTCAGAGAATATTCTACTTACCTTACCTTTGAAGTGCCTTCTACTCAAGTCCCTCTTCGGGCGCCACTCGAAATGCGGGGGACCAGCCCACGCACCCCAGTCAAAAGGTCTCTGAGTAGGGGGTTGGTGTCAGCACAATATCTATAGGAAAGAAGACAGACAACGTGAATGGTGGTAATACCACACTTTACTAAGATAGCCATTGTCTTATATACCATAGGTGATTACATTTTTTCTTTAAGGATTACATAGTTTGTGGTCCTTGAAAGAGTAAAAACACGTTCTGGGAAGGATCATTTTTTATCAAAAGAGAGAACAGCCATGAGAATAGAAGTAAAAAAAAAAACAGGAATGAGGGAGTCTGTCTCTCAAAGAATCTTCTTTTCTTCAAGGCCCTTTACCAGTTATGTCTAGGCAAGATGCTCATTATCCAAAAGGTTAATTTTAGACAGAGGATTGTGTTTGCCCCCAACAGCAGACAATGTGCTGGAAACAGAAATAATGTAAGGGAAAGCTGGTGTCACTAACTGACCAAGTTGATTCAAAACTTAAAGGTATATGCCTTTTTTGCTTTTGCAAAGCAACGAAAAAATTCACAAACAGGATAAACAGAAGCCATATGTGCAGCCCAGGAGGCCAAATGTTGTTTCACAGTCTTTCGACTTGTTCCGCAACTTCCTAAATAGTTCTCTGCGCCCTGGAGGCATAGCCATTGATGGTCACTTATATAGACTCTTCTGTGCCCTGGAGGCAGCGCCATCAACGGTCACTATGCGGGAGGTTTTTTGGCCTACTGGGCCCCAGCACTCTCTCCTTCTCTCTCTCAAAATAAATGAATAAACTTTTATAAAGTTAAGAAAAAGAAATGCTTGTTCTGAATCTCAACCACGGATGCTCTGCAGGGCCCAGGTATACAGCTTCCAAGGGGCCCTTCCCACAACAGCTCTCTAGGACCTTGGCCATTACTTAAAATCAGACCCTTTCCAATTCACCTCTGTGGCTTACTTTAATAGAATTAACAACAACAATAAAGATATCTCACCACGGTTGCCAAAAACTCTTTCCACTAATCCTAAAATATATCTGCACCTTCCCTCCGGCTCAATTTCCAACTCAAACCACATTCTCTACCCTGAGGTTAACCTCTGTATCCAGCTCCTGATCCCATCCCCCGCCTCATCTGTTAAACGGGTCTGCATCAAGGTCCTCTAGGTTAAGGTCGAAAGGGTTCACAGACCACAAACAGGCAATTAAAATACCTGACCCAGGAGGTCCTCAAAGTGGCTGGACCAGGTCTGTGTGGCACTTAACTCACACCTGCAGGAACAATCTGCATAGTCATCCCAGACATCCCCCACCTGAGCCTCCTCAACTACGGTGGGAGTTGGAATGGCAAAAGTAAGAGAGGAGGGAAAGAAGCAGAGGTCATGTGGTACTTTCAAGGAACTGCAGCAACCAGGCTAGGCGCTGACGAAAGACTGCAGGTCATCATCCCCTCAGAAGCACTGTGCATCTGGTAAAAGATGCTCCGGCCTGCCTAGAGACAATGGTCACAATCTGTGGATCCAGTCGACACAAAGAGTTATGTCAAGTACGAGGTCTTCCTATGGCCTCCCTCAACACTAAGGCATTTCTCCTTTTCCAAGTGAATCAACTGAGTCAGTGAGAGCTTAAGTAATTTCCTCAAACACTCCAGCCAATGCACAAAAAGTTGAGATTCTTCGACACACGGTCAGGTCATCATCAGCTAACATCCATATGTTCATGTTCCCTCAAAACCCATATGCTGAAATCCTAATGCCTGATGTGATGTGTATTAGGAGGTGGGAGCCTCCAGGAGCTGATTAGCTCACAAAGCTCTCAAAATGGGATCCATGCTCTTATAAAAGAGATGCCACAGAGACCCTTGCTCCGTCTGCCAAGGGAGGACACAGCAAGAAGCTGTGTGGCTACACATCAGGAAGACGGCCCTCACAGGACTCCACCAGGATGGGGCCTTGATCTCAGACTTCCCGGCCTCCAGAGCCACAAAACATAAATTTCTGGTGTCTATTTTGTTAGGGCAGCCCAAATGGACGGAGACACCATCCAAACACATGTTGACAAGTTTAACAAGAGGAAATAAAGAATGTTAATGTAAAAGATAATCAGAATAAGTATACAGACCTTGATTTCAGTTTTTAAAAATATACATTATAGTATACCTCTCCACAACGCTTGTGAGAGTTTGTAGGTTACCAGGAGCCCTTGTCAAAAAGATTTAAACTCAATGTGAATCTCTCAGCTTATCTTATCTGCATATGGCGAGGTCCACAGTAGGGTTGTGATAGAACCAGTCACATTACACCTATAGAACAGAGTGTCCTTACTGTTAAAATAAGACACAATGTGGAAGAGATAGGAGGCAAGCCAAAGGCTTGATGACAACATATACTTACCAGGGAACTCACTCTTTCTTGGTAGTGCACTAAAGACCCAGCCCACTTAACTAAAGCAGCCCCAGAATCAATCTTTGATGATACGATCATAGGAGAGTACATCACAAATACGACACAAATGGACAGCAAAATGATCTTGCAGATCTCACAAATTTGCAGTACCTCATGAAGCCTATGAAAGGGACAGAGAATCTGGCAGTGAAGCCATAATAATGACCCAACAGATGCTCAAAGGAAAATGGTAGGAATAAAAAAGACCAAGAGAATCCAGAATTGGGCAATGGGGGTGGAGGGTTGCTTACAACAAATAATTCTGGAGGAGGGGAAAGAAAGAAAAGAACTTTATTGACTATTCCCCTGACTTTCAATGTCAAGTGAAGACTATCCTATTAGTCATCATGTACTTTTATCAAAAAAATTAATCTGTCCCCCACCCATAAAAATGATTCATAATTCTAAAAATGGTTAGATAAAATTAATGTATTTTAATATGCTTTATTTTAGAGAGAGAGAGAGTGCACAAGCAGGGGAGAGGGGCACAGGGAAAGAGAGACTCTTAAGCAGGCTCCCTGTGGAGCCTGAGGCAGGGCTCAAACTCTGAACCCTGGGATCCTGACCTGAGCCAAAATCATGAGTCGGATGCTCAAATGACTGAGTCACCCAAGAGCCCCTAACTTATTTTTATAATTGGGGTTTTGTTTTTTCCCCCAAAATTAACAATAAGATTCTGGTCCTTGTTTTAAGTGGATTCACTTTCGGGACACCTGGGAGATTCAGTCAGTTAAGTATCCAACTTCCGCTCAGGTCATGATCTCATGGTTCCTGAGTTTGAGCCCTGCGTCAGGCTCTGTGCTGACAGGGCCTGGAGCCTACTTCAGATTCATGTCTTTCTCTTCTCTCTGCCTCTTCCCGGTCCACATTATGTCTCTCTCTTGCTCTCTCAAAAAGAAATAAACATTAAAAATTTTTATAAAAAGTGGATTCATTCTGAGTGGACTTTTTCTAGGACCAATTATTTTCAGTGTTTGACAGAATTTTCAAGGGGCAGCGGTGACGACCACAAGAGGACTCTATACCACGTCCTGGGAGAATGACAGAAGGAAAGGAACCTTGAGAAGAACACAGTGGGGACTATGAGAGCTCTGTTTCAATATTGAGGGGCTGACATTGTGATTCTATTTCTTCTGAAAAGCCCAAGAATGCAGAACAGGAACCAGGCTAAGAATAATGCAGACATTTCTCCTCAATATAACAGAAAACTTTAACAATTAAATTGTCCAAAAAGTTGATGCATTGTTTCCATCACTCCAGGTGTCCAAACAGATGAGAGCTAACTAAGTACAGCTTAGTAAAGCTTAGTACAGCGCCCCACTCTTCTGAGTCCACAGCTAATCAATGACCTTCGCCTTTCCTACTAAAGTCGAATTCAGCTCCTTCACCCACTCAAATATTTACTGAGTCCTACTCTGTGGCAGGTACTCTTCTCAGAGCTAGAGATATTTCAGTCAACAAGATGGAGAACACCTTTGCCCCCATAATAATGTTAATTGCATCAGATTTTGAAAGTAACAGGCACAGAGGAGGGAATCGGTCTGAGCGAGGGGTCTGGGAGGAAAGCTGGGTTGGAATTTTACAGAGGGTGATCAAGAGAGGCCCCCTGAAGGGTGGCGTTTGAGAGGCTTCAACAACAGAAGATGATCCACGTGAGTTCAAGGAAAATTACTTGCCATCCCACGGCTAGATAATCAAGTGACCACTAGCCTGATCCATAGACTTCTAGAGTCACTTCCTCCCAGTTGCCTTTATAGCTGGACACAAGCCAAAAGAAAGTAAGGGCCAGTTAGAGCCCCAAGGCTGGCCCTTGGCCCTCCTCCCACACTGGGAGCCAGGCTTTCCTGCTTCCAAACAACGCCTTACCACTGGGTTCCATTCCCATCCATCAGGACACGGCCACCCATGGAGCTTCCAGAGAAAACAAACTCCCCACAGTCTTCTCTTCCATGCACATTGCATGCTGCCCTGATTCTTAAAAACTCTATAAAGCCAGAAGGTCGAAAAGGTGTACTCAGAAAATTGTCACCCAGGGCTGACATAATTGTTGGCCCTCCAGGCCACAGGAAGCATTTGGCAAGAAACATAATACAAAGGATAGGATGCAAACAACTTGACCTCCAGAAAGAGACTGCCGTGACAACCTCTAGAAACTAAGGTGCTCTCATAAAAAGCCCCTGGGAGGCATACATACCCTTAGGGCCTAATCTCTCCCCAGGGTCAACTAAGGCACACTCCAATGTGAAACGCATTTCCTTCTGGTTCCCAAGGTGCCCTGCAGCTGAGTGGGAGCCCCTGGGACTGACCTCAGCAAAGCCACCAGAAGACAGCCTAGCACTGGTCATCCTTCCTGGAGGCACTGTTGTCAGGGCCTGTGATGGCCCAGCGCGCAGAAGACAAACAGAGAACCTTAGCATCTAATGACCCCAAAAAAGGCTGTGGGCTTCCCCTACTTTGGGACCACATTCCCACCTGGGCGCCTGGACCTGGGCAGCTGGCACACAGGGATGGGAGAATGGGGGACATGAAAGAAGGGTCCTCATCCCCTTCTCATGCCATTCCCAGGAAGCTCGGAGTTCATCCAAAGGAACGGTCATTGAGGAATGAGCTCCCAAGAAGCCTCCCTGCGGAAGGGATGGTGCTAGTCACAGCTTCTTCCTCCTTCAAGGCCTGGCTAGATGGCAGGGGAGCACACCCCCAGGTTTCCAGGATGGTGCTGCTGACCCATGCTTGCCGGGCGGCCTTAGTTCTTACGAGCCCCACCTTCCATTCTCCAACAAGTCCTGGTTTGGATGCCAAATTATACGGTTCCCCTAACAAAGTGTGACTCCGTTCCAAGAGCAGAGTTTGCTGTTTCGCAGTTTCATGGGACACACACCTCTCCAGGTCCACCTCCGGCCTCAGGACCCACTATGTGCAAATCCTTCCCCTGTCTCTGAATATGCAGCCCAAGCAAAGCCAGCAGCACAGCCCGGGGAAGCGCAGCCCCACTGCCTGGGTTTCTGTCTCATGTCCTTCACATTTCACATCAGTGACACTGGGCACAAGTTCTGTCCCATCGTCCACTGGAGGTGAAAATGTGGAGAAGAGGAATTGCCGAGTTACTATGTGGCATCAGTGATTATCTGTCAAGGACTCAGAGCAGTGCCTGAAACAGGCCAGCGCTCTACAAAGGCTGGCTAAGGGAGAAAACAAACATGCAGTCCCGACAAATAGGTAACTGAACTGCTAGGGACGGGAAGGCATGGGAGAGAATCCTCCTCAAAACAGGGTCTAGTTCCCCTCCCTACTCCAGGACTGCTTGCCGGCCCTAAAACAAAGTCCCTGCCTGGTTCTCACTGAGGCTGGCGAGGAGGAGAGTGTGCAGGGCTGCAAGGGAAGAACCACCTCATCCCAGGGGCTGTAGAATCCATGCTACACACCAGCAATGAAACCAGCTCAAGCAGAACAAAGAAACAAAGGCAAACCACTCTGCCAGGTTGCAGTGGACTGTGAGAGGCCAGCAAATGATCTCCCTCAATGCTGTAAGTCGCTTACTCTGCCCCTCACTTATTTGTCAACTGTGACTGCCACAGTATGGATGTGGATCAGGACCTCCAAAGCATCAAAACGTGCCCTCCCTGGCAACAACCAAGTTTAGATGAAATCCAGGGCAACCAACTGAAGATGAAATCATCTCCAATATCTAGCTCATGTATCAAATTCCATGTGAGGGGTTATACAACAACAACATCATCTCTGTAATTCCTGAGAGAGACCACTCTCCCCCAGAGATAAAACAGATACTCAGGATCCTCATCTGGTAAAAGTGGGCTACATCACACCATCCTATTGAAAACAAAGATTACCAATCATCTCGATAATTGAGTTTGTGAAAGCCTCAGCTTTGAGTCTGATGGTCTCACTGTGGTCACAGTGCTGCCTTCAAGATGTTTTCACACACACTAACCATCTGGGAGTCGGAGAACCCAAGGCAGGAGAGATCGTTTCCTCAAGGGCTGACTTGGAAAGGAGGTTGGGAGGCCAGCTCTGCATGCTCAAGTACAGATGCACTGGTTTTGAGGGAAACCCTGGTCTCAGAGTCACGTCTCTGTCGTTCTGCCTGGTAGGTCATGGAGGAGATGGGATTCTTAAGGACTCCAAATTCTGAACAAACGGAAACAATGCAAGCATACAGGCACTCCACAGAATATGAAATACCAAGCCAGAGAGCTAAGAAGTACAAACCCAAGAAGTCCTCAAGGAACAAGACACTTTTCCATCAATCTTCCATGGGAGAGTGCTAAGAAGATGTTTCCACCCAACATTGCCTAAGAATTATTTTACCATAAATTCAGAAAACGAAGTCCTTTCCAGCACAGATCTCCAACTAGGACAGTTTTGACAACCCTCTAAAATGGAAAAGACAGAAAGAAGCCTATATTCTTCATAGCCTATTTCCTTCCAGGACATTGATTGAATGCAAATGGCCTTCAGTAATCAAGCTGAATAGGGAGCGACTGGGACAAACCCTAATTTAGACTCCTAACCCCACAGTCCCATTAGATCCCAATTAAAAGAACTCGCTTTAGCAAACATGGAGGTCCCCACCCCTGTCCGAGGGTGCAATTTTCTCAGCAGAGTGGGGGTGGAGAGGGGAGGGGCATGGGGGTTGGAGATCACCTGGTGCCTCCACTCAAAATCGCTTCCACAAGTTCCCTGGCTGGGCTCCAGCACATCACGCCCACCACCCAAACTCTCCTTGGACGGTTTCTCTGGAAGCTTTAGACCCTGTGCTTCATTTTCACAGGCAGGAATGTTTTCTGCTGCTCATTGCTGCCACTTTCCTGGCATTGCCCTAACCTTTTCCCACAAGTCCACGGGTTCCACCTCCAACCGCCAGCCGCCAGCCCACTCCAACATCCAACCCCAAGCTTGACACCTGGACTCTGCGCCTGCGCGGATCCCAGACCACGGCCCCCCACAACCCACACCTAATGCCCACTCGATCTCCGGTCCACCTCCTCCAGGGAACGGAGGTTACAACGCATAAAGGTCAGTTCTGAGTCCTCCAGATCCCCTCGAGAAACTAGAAAAACAACCCTGCAGTGGGGGTGGGGAAGGGCAGGCTGTGTCCAGTGGGGATGGAAGGGAAAGGCAAAGAGGAGCAGAGCAGGGGGGAGGCCGGTTGAGACCTTGTCGCCAGGATCCCTACTTATTCAGCACCGGGACTGACACAGGTCCGAAAGAAAGGCTGTGGTTCTCAGCCACTGGACCTTTCGGATTTTCCCAGATGGTTGTTCAGGGGACGTCTGGACACCGCACCGCGCTCGGCCCCAGGCATTGTTCCAGCTCCCGGTGCGCATCCGAGCGGTGCCCCCGGCGGCGCGGCCCGCGCCTCGGCTCCTACCTCCACAAGCAGCCCGAGCAGCAGCGCCGCCGCCCTTCGGGGCTGGCGGCTCATGGCTCCGTGTCCTCTCCGGGTGTGGCCCGCTTTCGGGTCGCAGGAGTCAGCCACACGTCTTCAGTGGGTTATGCGAGAGGGCGTAGGGGGCGTCAGCCCCGTGCCGGCCAGCAGGAGTTGGAGGCTCTGGGCAGCCAGAGGTCGGGAGCCAGAAGGCAAAGCGCGGCGCAGCTTTCTCTGCACTCCGCCCCCGGCTGGCGAGTGCGCGCGAGGGCGGGCACGCGCATGCTGCAGGCATGCCAGCTAGGGCAGGGGTCCGCGGGCACTGGGATCCAAGCCCTGGCAGAGGGCACGGCAGAAAATGGGGTGCCTGCTTTGCATTCTGTGTCTCCTTCTCACTCTGCCCCTCCCGCCCTCGAGCTCTGTCTCTGTCTCACTCTCAAAAGTAAATAAACAGTAAGAAAATTAAAAAAATAATAAATAAAACCCAAAGTCAAAACATTGTGTTGCTTTCTTCCCAGTCTGATATCCCTCCTATGTGCTCTCCGACTTGTCTACAAGATGGGTGGTTGTTTGGTAAGGGCTGGCGGGCCAGGCTGTTTCCCCAGGTACTGACGATGACAGCACAGGAATCTCTGAATAAGTCACACGAGGAAGACACATCTAGTACAACTACTGTCAAGGAGGACAGGACTTACAGCTGGAAGAAATTCATCTGTTGTTTGGGACAGGACTAGACAGCCCCCAGGCCTACTCCGCTGACCCTGAAGACGGAAGATCCCAGAACCTGGGCTTTTGTGTGGTCAAAGGAAGCAAATACACGAGTGACTGGGCTTGACCTGGAGTCCCATGGCAAAGCTCAGTTCTCTGTGCGGGGACAAGGCATGAATGATGGGCATGTATTGCATGGATTCCACCCATAGGTGTCTACACTTTCTTTCAGCTGAGCACTCTCATGGACATTGGGGATAACAGCAGTGAACGAAATAGACACCATAGCTACCCTCTAGGATGAAGTGTGAACTTCAGTCCAGTGAGTGGCAATGGATAATTTGAAGAAAGACATTAAGGTGTGTATGTCAAATTACAAGTTTCCAGGAAGAAGAGTCAGTCATGTGAAACACTGGGAGGTATGGCGGGTGTCACTGGAAATAGGAGAGGCAGGTCAGGCCTCTATGCCAAATTGTCAGGAGCAGAGAGCTGAACGGAGGGAGGGGAACCAAATAGGACTATTAAGTAAAGGCCCTAAAATACAAGCAGCCAGGGCCCAGGGAACTTCCACATAGGATCAGTGCCATGAGGCCATGTGCTCCTCCTAAGATGTGGTAGAACTTGAATTCAAAGACAAAACAGGACCCACAGTCTGGGGCAATTATTAGTTCAGGACAACAACAATTATCTACAATTGCCAGGCTGCTATCTCTAAATCAGACTTGCAGAAAGTCCAACACTATCTCTTACAGTCTAGAAAGCCAAACAATAACCCCTGTAACATTGCCTCCAAATGGCTAGGACTTGATTAGTAACTCATAGCTTTTATACATTTTGTCCCCACTTTCAATTTAGAATTCACCAGAAAAGAAGCCACATACTCCCCTAACCAATCCCACAGTATGGCCCACTTCTAGTTACCTCACTTAGAGTTTCTCCGTGACAACCGCCTCCAGTCAGGGCATCCCTGAAGCCTTCCCTTTTGTGCCACCTTCAAGCTCTCCTCTACCTCTGCCTGCCTGTGAGTCTCTGCCCAGTCCAAGAGATAGCGGCACACTCCCTTGATATATCAAGCTCTGAGTAAAGAGCCTTTGCCTGTTCTCATTTGCTTAGTCCTTGTTTATTTTCCTTATCGACTGGAGGAGTCATTCCTTATAGAAATAAGAGTGGAGTTACTCATGTCTCTCCCACACCTTCAATTATCTCCAGTTTTCTAATTTCCACTTTGAAACTAATAGACAGCAACTAGAAAATCTAAGGTCTGGGGTGACCACCAGCATAAATAATGGTCCTTACTTATCAACTTTGAAAGGAGACTAGTCGTTACTGAGGGTAGGATGTTGGAGTAAAGGAAAGGGTTGGTGTAAAGGTAATTTTCATCTGATATAGTGTGGGAAGCAGCAGTAAGGAGCCAGTAGGGAGAGTGTGATTGAGCAAAGCTCTCGTGCCCTTACAATCCTTGCGGCTGTCCCAGTTCCTCAGAGGTTAAATCACTTGAGTTATAATGTTATCATACATATGTCCTTCATACTTTGGCAATCTTTAAAATAGTAATATTCGCAGGGAATATGGTACAATAATAACAGTGAGAACAGAGAAAGTATTGTCTAGGAAAAAATCTTTTCACAGCTGTGGCTGTCTGTGTTATGTATAAAACTGCATGTGTGTGAGAAATAAAGAGGCAATATGGGCATCACTCATGTTGTTCCTCCCGTCCCCATCCTTTAACTTTCTTCTATTCCTCATTCCCTTACCCTCATATCCTTGCTTTTGAGCGCCCACACGCGCAACAATATAGTAGATTCAACAGATAAAAAAGAAGTCTTCTTGGAGTTTCTCTGATGTGACTCAAAGCAGCGAATGTTGGGAAATGAGATAAATTCTCTCTTTTAAGTGGGTCTATTCGTAGGAAGAAGATGGAGAATACATATATCATATATCCCCTCTCTGGGAAGACTCATGGCCATAATAAGTTAGGAAAAGACCACTCACAGCCACAGAAACAAATCTTTCTTATTTCAATCCAAAACAGCAGAAACAAGTGTTGAAAAGGATGTAAAGAAAAAGGAACTCTTGCGCACTGGGGATGGCAATGCTGCTTGGTCCAGCCACTGTGGAAACAGGATAGAGGTTCCTCAAGAAATTAAAATAGAACTACCGTATAATCCAGGAACCACACCACTGGGTATTTGCCCTAAAAATAGAAAAGCACTAATTCAAAGGGATACATGCACCCCTATGTTTATTACAGCATTATTTAGAATAAGTAAGCTATGGAAGTGGTCCATGTATCCACAGATAGAAGAATAGATACAAAAGAAGTGGTAGATATAAAAGGGAATGTTATTTAGCCATAAAATATGAAATACTGCCATGTGCAACAACATGGATAGAAACAGAGAGTATAATGCTGAGCAAAATAAGTCAGTCAGGAAAAGATAAATACCATATGATATCACTCCTGTGGGATTTAAGGAAGAAAACAAATAAGGAAAGAAAAAAAAGAGAGGAACAAACCAAGAACAGATTCTTAACTATAGAGAACGAATTGGTGGTTACCAGAAGGGAAGCGTGTATGTGTGTGTGGGGTGGGGAGACAATGGATGAAATAGGTGATAGAGATTACAGAACACACTTACGATGGGAAAAAAAAACTTCCTTATCTCCAATTTGTTCTCCTAAAACTCCATTGTCCTTTTATTTCTCTTATGTTTATTGATTTTTGAGAGAGAGAGAGAGACAGTGTGAGCAGGTGAGGGTCAGAGAGAGAGGGAGACACAGAATCAGAAGCAGCTCCAGGCTCTGAGCTGTCAGCACAGAGCCAGACACAGGCTCAAACTCACAAGCCATGAGATCACGACCTGAGCCGAAGTCAGACGCTTAACCCACTGAGCCACCCAGGTGCCCCCCAAAAATGCATTTCCTACTAGAAATTTAAAAAAATGCATTTCCTACTAGACATGAACTGGTCACAATTCCATAGAGTATGCCTTTTTTCCTTATTTTTATAGTTTTATTGTTTTAAGTTTTTTATTTTAATTTCAGTGGGGTTGACACTCAGTACTGTATTAGTTTCCAGTGGACAATAGAGTGATTTAACAATATAGGGATTTAACAACTGTATACATTATTCAGTGCTCACCATGATAGCGGTGCTCATTATTTCCCATTACCTATAGCAACCATGCCGAACTGCTGGCCCTCTGCTAACCATTAGTTTATTCTCTATAGTTAAGCGTCTGTTTCGTGGTTTGTCTCTCTCTCTCTCCCTCTCCCTCTCTTTCTCTCTCTCTCTCTCTCTCTCTGCCCCTCTCTCTTCATTTGTTTTGTTTCTTAAATTCCACATATGAGTGAGATCATATGGTATTTGTCTTTTTGTGAAGTGACTTGTTTTGCTCAGCATTATACTCTGTAGCTCAAACCATGTCATTACAAATGGTAATATTTCATTTTCTTTATGACTGAAAAATAAATGTTCCATTGTATATATGTATACATCTTCTTGATCCATTCATCTATCAGAGGACACATGGACTGCTTCCATATCTTGTTCATTGTAAATAATGCTGCAAGAAATATAAGGGTGTATGTATCCCACTGAATTAGTGCTTTTGTATTTTGGAGTGGATACCAGTGGGATAGTTTCTGGATGATAGGGTACCTCTATTTCTAATTTTTTGAGAAACCTCCATACCATTTTTCACAGTGACTGCACCAATTCGCATCCCCACCTATTTGTTTACATCCTCTCCAACACTTGTTGTTTCGTGTGTTTTTGATTTTAGCCATTCTGACAATGTGGGGTAATATCTCGTTGTACTTTTGATTTGCATTGTTTATAAAACAACATAATTGTTAAACACTAAGGAAAAGGGAGGAAATTTGCAGTAAGTGGACATAGATTATGCTGTATTTATCCTCTGAATACAATAGAGAATTTAATCTTTCAACGAATGTGAAAGGTGAATAGCATTGTGACTTTTTCACACATTAGGTATAAAGACAAAAAGTCACTTTCCCAAACTTGTCAATGAGTATCAGGTGATACTAGACCTGAAGTTTATCAGGCTCCGAAGTCATAATCCCTTTTACGCCAAAGGAAAAGTTCCTTGAAGAGCTGTGTTCCACACTCCTGAAGTCCTCAGGAATTTCACTGTAGTCCTGCAGAGAAGCACTTTGAGTAAGAAAAAGCAAGCATCTTAAATTTAATACCTCACATTGTTGCATTGTGTAGGGATGGTCTTAAACCCCCTTGACCTAACTAACCAAAGAGCAGAATGAAAGCCATACTCTTCACTAGTTTTGTTTGCTACTAATAGCTTTCCTCAAAAGCTGCTCTTGAGTAATAATAAGTAGAAATAAGATACATTAGGACTCTGGTTTTGCTTCATGAGTAAGTGTCCTCGGAGTCATGCAAACTCTCCAGATTAAGGTCCTACAGTTTCAGGACTGTGTCTGTCTCTCAAGGGCACAGAGAAGAGACACATAGTAGAGGATAACTCTGGAATGATCTAGACAGCCCTTAACACTGTATAGTTTGTTAGTACACATTAGGAAGAGCCAATGCAATGGTCCAGGTGTGAGTCAATGTCAAAGCAGAAAGCAGCTCAGTATGAAGCAATAGGGACAGTTAGGGACTATGGCCAAATTCAAAAGTAGGTGTCTAGCAAAAGGTTCATTCAATTATGGTTAGAATATTGAAATGTCTATATAGGACATATTGACAATTGCTGTGGGCCAAGTTCAGTTTGTAACCCTTGGTCTGTAATAGAAAGCTTGGCCTAAATAAATCCTAACTAGGAAGGGATATTTGGAACGTCTCCCTACCAAATTACTATGATACATCCCAGTCCTTGACTCTCTTAAGGTACAAGGCAAGTCTCTTTTATCCAGTCTATATCTATCCAGACACTCATAGAATCATCATTCCCATTCTGAAAGGGAGAAACAGGAGAAATGGGTGACAGATTGTAGTGCAAGTTCAAATCCCAGCTTGTCCTCTGAATTTTTCAGGTATCCACTCAGTCTCTGGGGTCCCTTCATTCCCACATAAGGCCCCAACTTTATAAAGAGACTGTAGATATTGGAAACTGTAGGCAACACCCCCAAAAGGTATATAAATAATGTTCCCAAAATTGTGCCAGATGTACAGTCCTAAAAAATAAGAGATTGACGGTACAGATGAACCCATCAGTACAATGATGAGTCTCAAAATACTAGAACCTTCTGGGGATGTACAGTAAATGATGAAGTGTGGTCACCAGAAAGCAGAAGGGGACAGGACTGTGCCTGTCCACTATGGAAACATCAGGTATTAAGAGAGCACAGTCCCGGAACTTCATCTCCCCAACCTGTCACACAACTCATAGACTCACATGGACACACCTGCGATACT
Source organism: Mungos mungo (assembly GCA_004023785.1). Classification (NCBI taxonomy): domain Eukaryota; kingdom Metazoa; phylum Chordata; class Mammalia; order Carnivora; family Herpestidae; genus Mungos; species Mungos mungo. The sequence goes on along the minus strand of PISW01014647.1, from coordinate 5,476 downwards.
CAAAACAAAAGGACTGGAAAAATGGATACCATGTCTTATGGGCAATAATTTCTTGGTAGGAGTACATCTTTTCTCCTCATGTTTATCTGTATTTATTATTTTTAAATTTTATCTATTTTGAGAGAGAGAAGGAGTATCCTGAGCAGGGCTTTGTGCTGTTACTACAGAAGCTGACTTGGGATTTGATCTCATGAACCATGAGATCATGACCTGAGCCAAAAATTGAGTCAGACACTCAACCAATTGAGGCAACTTGGTGCCTGTCCTCATTAATTAAATTTATATTTTACTAAATGTCATCTGTATAAAACCTTCAATAACTATATACTTTATGAAAATATATATTAGCAGTAAGTGGAAAGATTTAGTATTTGAATTTGATATTTGTATAATATGCACATTAGACTAATCAATACATAGACTGTCAGGGAAAATGAAAGATTTTCAAATATCAATTTCATATAATTTTAGTGACTGCAAACATCCTGTCTTTTTTATATTAAACATATAAATATATGGCTAATATGATTTCTACCGTATCTTAAGTTTATTTTGAGAAAAAGAGAGTGTGCATTTGCGCACGTGCGTCAGGGAGGAGCAGAGGGAGAGAATCCCACTCAGGTTCAGAGCTCCGCACAGAGCCTGACATGTGGGACTTGATTCTGTGAACTGAGAGATTGTGACCAGACACCTGATCATGAGTCAGAGGCTCAAATGACTGAGCCCCCAGATGCCTCAACTGTTAATCTTTTGAAGTGTGTCAGAGGTGAAAGGAAATGGGGTCACTGTGTCAAGGGGTTTGACACTGGAGCCAGGAGGCCATTAAGGAGGGGGGCCTTACATGTGTCCTCACTGGGTGGATTCTGAACCTTGGAACAAAACCACACTTCCAATATTCCAGGGGCTCTGCAAAAACACCCGAAAATTGCAAAAGTAACAAACTTTTGCTCAATTCAGGCCTTGACAACCAGTTCTCTTTAGCTGAGATTAGCTTCCTGCCACCCACACCAATCACAATTCTTTGTAAACAATGTGTATAGTCATTTTTTTTGTCATTAAAAACTGCTCACTGTTGTTCTCTAGTGAACCACATTCTGGGTTACTACCTAAATTTGTGCCCCAGAAAGGCAATGCTAACACCCCAAATAAATGATTTTGTTGTATCTCAATTCTGCCTCTTTTCTCAGCTGAGAAAATGGTAGTTAGTAAAGCAAGGGTTTATTACAGCCAAGTTACAAGCACAAACAATGACAGTTACTGGATGCTGGAAGAGGATGCTGACCATGGTGGAGAATCAGAAGAGATGGAGGAAAAATGAACTTGCAGGTGTTGACTGGATAGGAAAATCGCTTCCACTCTTCTGTGACCCAGTCAGTGTCCACATACACTGGACCTACTGGAAGCTTTATCATCTGCTCTGCCAGAGCTGTGAGGGGCTGAAAAAAAATCCTTGTATTTTCAGGGGGGTGGAAAGCTTACTTGCTTGAGAAAAGGAGGCCCCGGTAGTGTTTTTAAATTATGCTTAAAAATGCTGAAACGGCTCGGATGGGTCTCTTTTTATGCTTCAGACAGAAGGGTCCTTCATTGTGTGTGCAGTGAGATAGTGGGCATGGTTGGGAAATAACAGTGAGGCTTTACCCAGAATTACCTGCGAGCGGGGAAAGAATGATACTTGTCAGGAAGTCTGCAGCAGCTCGATGGCAGTGGTGCAGCTGACAGTCCTTCAACCTGCCTCATTTTATGTTTCCCCACTGATCTCCTGTCAGACATGGGGTCCTGATGTCTTACCTCTTCTCGATACCCTGCTTCCCAGGATCAAAAGTGAACGCAGTCTTGCTAGGAAGCTGCTCCCTCCAGTGCTCATCCAGGTTCTCAGTCTTTGCAAGTGTCAGTTCCCACAACTACCCTTTCTCCTAAGAGTGATATTCTGTATGTTTAGAGCTTTTCTCTACGGACAGAGCAGAAGTAACTCCCCGTGCTGGAGAATCTGTTCATACCGTGGTGTGTGATGCACTGGGTGTCTGTCCCAGGTGCAGCTGAAAACAGTGATGTTTGGATCTTAATAGTTCTGATCGATGGCTGATGCATGCTAAATGAGCTTTGGATTGGTTGCAATGCCAGACCCCCATGTGAAGTTGGAAATATTAGTTTCTGAAAAGAAAGTTAGTGATTGTTGCTGTGGGTAGTGACCTGGTATAGGACACATAGGGAAGGGAAAGCTGTGTTGTACGTGTGTCCCAAGGATTTAGAGTATATGGAGTCTTTCTGTGGTTGGCACAGAATATATGAACTAAGTTCTTTTAGATTCTTATGCATAAGCCATGTCCTTGTCTTGCATGGATTAGAGAATTTGCATTTTTCTGGGTCCTGATCTCATGGGCCTGTGATCAAACCCCACATCAAGTTCTGTATGGAGCAGCCCTAGGATACTCGCTCTCTGTCTCTTGCTCTGCCCTTTCACTTCTCATGCTCACTTTTTTGAAAATAAAAAAATAAAAAATGCAAGACAAAATATTTAAATACAAAACTTATGCAAATCATGAGAGACTATTGAATACTGAAAATGAACCAAAGGCTGAAGGGGGAGGGGAAAGAGGGAAGGGGTGTGGTGAGAATGGAGGAGGGTACTTGTGGGGAAGAGCACTGGGTGGTATAGGGAAACCAATTTGACAATAAATTTAAAAATTTCTTAATTTATTACATGCATATTTCTTTCCTATGTGCAGTAATAATATATCCCACACTTAACTATACATATTTATATGTATTATATATTATATATGATTTTAAAATATATTTATATTAATAAAGTTAAAGTAAAAACACAAAAATCTTTTCAAAACTAATTTGCATAATTCCAATACTTTAAATGACTCCATAAAAGGAATACTATTAGCAGCAACCACCTGGCTCAGTCCAGCATATGACTCTTGAATTTGGGATCCTGAGTTCCCTCTCCACATTGGGTTGGAGTTTTCTCAAAAGAAGTTGTCTAGGACAGTGCTTGAAATAGTGGGTGCGCCAACATGTCCCGTGGTTCCAGCACTGGGTTTGAGCCACGTTACCATTTTTTCACCCGAGGGCCGGCTCTACCAAGTAGAGTATGTTTTTAAGGCTATTAACCAGGGTGGCCGACATCGGTAGCTGTCAGAGGGAAAGACTGTGCAGTAAATGTCACACAGAAGAAAGGACCTGACAAATTATTGGATTCTGGCACAGTGACTCACTTATTCAAGATAACTGAAAACATTGGCTGTGTGATGACAGGAATGACAGCAGACAGCAGATCCCAGGTACAGAGGGCACAATATGAGGCAGTAATTGGAAGTACAAGAACGGCTATGAGATTCCTGTGGACATGCTGTGCAAAAGAATTGCTGATATTTTTCAGGTCTACACACAGAATGCTGAAATGAGGCCTCTTGGTTGTTGTATGATTTTAATTGGTATAGATGAAGAACAAGGCCCTCAGGTGTACAAGTGGGATCCTGCAGGTAACTACTGTGGGTTTAAAGCCACTGCAGCAGGAGTTAAACAAACTGAGTCAACCAGCTTCCTTGAAAAGAAAAGTGAAGAAGAAATTTGACTGGACATTTGAACAGACAGTGGAAACTGCAATTACATGCCTATCTACTGGTCTATCAATTGATTTCAAACTTTCAGAAAGAGAAGTTGGAGTAGTTACATTTGAAAATCCTAAATTCAGGATTCTTACAGAAGCAGAGATTGATGCTTACCTTGTTGCTCTAGCAGAGAGAGAGTAAACATTGTATTTAGTTAGTTTACCAAATCCAACACCACTTGTCTGGGCGTTTGGTAACAACAGACCAACATTACGGAGGCCCCTGGATTGAAAAAGAATCCTCTCCCACTGCTCCAGCTGCTGAAGTTGTTAGGACTCTGTATAAATAAAAAACAGTGCTTTGGCGGGAAAAAAAAAAGTTCTCTATTAATTCCCTAGTTTCATTATACAGTATTGCTTCTATTGGTTTTTCTTATGTTTTCAATTTTCTCTAATATATGTTTACTGACAGAGTTTTTCCGAGTCTATGGTATTCCATGAAGAGGTCTACATCGATGTTAAACAGTTCAGAGGGAGTAGAAGGCAAAAAGTCTTGGCGAAATCCTGGTTTTTACTTTTCTGTTTAAGTTATGTTGCCCTTAAAAAAGGGCAGCCTTTAATATCCATTAAGAAGACAACAGACTAGGTCACAACTATTTTAGAATCCCTAGTAAATGGATTTGAATACCTTTGGGAAAGCTTTGTAAACAGAGTCTCTTTCTTATTAACAAGGAACCTTATCTTTTAAAAGACTAACAAAAGCAATGGGGTCACAACAGAGGCAATCTTGTACAAGTCCCATTTAACCTCCATACTTGTAGGTTATGGACCCCTCCCGCCTCCATTCCTGCCCCGTTAAGGCCACAGACCCCTAGCTGTCTGTGTGGAGACATGACAGATGTCATCTTCTCTACGGGAGGTGTTGCATGTTGCCGCTGCCCCCGGATGTTCTGCCAGCCTATCGTACTGAACTTGCAGTGCTATTTTGGTTAAACGGCTTTGAGGGTGTGAAATGTTCTGACAGTATCCTGGCTGTTTATTTCAGGAAAAGGGGATTGATTTGTTTCTACTACTCAGGTTTTAGAAAACTCCAAGTGCATTGACTCTGCTGGATCCAGTATGTTGGGAGTGGGTGTAGAAGGTTGAAGGAGAACTGCAGTAATGTCAGAGCAGAGACATTCGTCTGGGCTGAAAATGGTACAGAAGGGCAAAAGTTATCCTGGAAGCCTTTTATCTCTGACTTGAGTTGTTTCTCTAGGGGGCCTCCTTTGACTCTCGACGCACAGGTCATGTTCTCTCCTTGACAGCTGCTTCTCTGGTCTTGGGTGTAGCTTTGGGCCAGATCCCTAAGACTGGGCCACCGATTCCTTTTGTGTGTGCCCTCTTGTCTTCATCCTCAAGTCAAGTCACCGATAGCCTGCTAGGTCTGCGTCTCTAGCTCCTGTCACTCTCTTGAGCATCAGGGACCTGCCACTTAGATATCACACATCAAGGGGGGTCACTGTGTCTGATTTACATGATTATTTTTCCCACTCTCTAAACACGTTCCCTGGGGTTTCTCATCAAGGCACCACTGTCCAGCCCTGCCATTTCCTTGTTTCTTACATCCTCCTCAACTGGAGCTTGACATCCATTAGCATTCCCATTTCTGCATTCTTAAATATCTCTTTACTAAGTCTTCCTATTTCTGTGCCCAGTGGCTCTACATTTTCTATCTATAGCACCCATCCTTGGGATCCCAAACATTCTCCCAGCCTTTGCTCTGGGTCTTCTCCAGTAATTCTTAATAAAGCAGAAGATTGAACTATTAAATACAAATATGAAGTGGCCAGTCCAGTGTAGAAACATTTCAGTGATTCCCATTGGCCTGAGGCTTGAGAATAAACTCTGCTAGTAAATTTTTTTAATGTTTAT
>PISW01014646.1:0-20199 GCA_004023785.1 Mungos mungo | reverse complement strand
CACTTGGTTCCTTCTGATGTGGTTGTAACAGGGTCCGTCTCTTCATGTCTCTTCCCGATGGGTCGTCGTGAGTGTGTAGACGTGCGCGTGGTGTTTGTGTCGATTTCGTATCCTGCGAGTGTGCGTATTTAATACTTCTGTTTACCTTAAATGGAACACCTCCAGTCTCTACTAGGAAAACTGGGTTTACTTGGGAAAAAGAGAGTATTTGTCCTCCTGTGAATGGCGTCTGTCACTCAGCATAATGACTGCGGGGTTCAATCCGTGTTGTAGCGGGTGTCAGAATTCCCGTAAGAATTTGTAAGGCTGAGCCGTATTCCGTTTTGTGTAGACCACGTTTTGTTTATTCATCTGTCAGCCATCACTTGGGTTGCTTCCATCTGTTGGCTGTCATGAAGAAGCTGTTCTGAACACGGGAACAGGAGTATCTGCTCGAGGCTTTGCTTTCAGTTTCCGGGTGTCTGTGTGCAGAGGTGGGTTCTGTGCTAACTTTGAGGAACCGCTGTACTATTTTTACAGCTGCGCCGTTTTACTTTATTCCTTTATGTGGCAGAATACGATCGCTGTTTATGCGTCTGCCCCAGTTTGCTTCTCCATTCACTCACCGAGGGGCATTTGCATAATTTTTCTACCGTTTGACTATCGTGAACGGTGCTGCTGTCTGCTGTGTGTGCTCGTGCAGGTGCTCTTTTTTAAAACATTGTTTCAATTCTTTGGGATCTAGGAGTAGAATTGTGGAGCCAATGGTCATTCTGTGTTTTGATCTTTCTGAGGAAATACGAAACTATTTTACACATAGGCTCCACCATTTTACGTTTCCCCGTTTGGGGTTCCAATTTCTCAACATTGTTGCCAACAGTTATTATTATTGTAGTTTTCTACATTACAGCAATTTTAGTGCATGTAAAAGGGTATCTAAGTGTGGTTTAAATCTTCATTCCATAAGGATTACTGATGTTTAACATCTTTTCATGTCTATTCACCATACATATGATCTCTCTGGGGAAAGTATATCCAATCCTTTGTCCATTCTAAAAATTTTGGGTTTTTTTTTGTTGTTGTCGTCATCAATGAGTTTACAAGCTCTTGATATATTCTGTAAAACAGACTCTTACCAAACAAATAATGTGCAAATAGTTTCTTTCATTCTAGGCATTGTTTTTTCACTTTTGGAATAGCAGCTTTTGAGGTACAAAGGCTTTAAAAAATTTTTTTTAATGTTTTATCTATTTTTGAGACAGAGAGAGACATAGCATGAGTGGGGAGGGGCAGAGAGAGAAGGAGACACAGAATCGGAAGCAAGCTCCAGGCTATGAGCTGTCAGCACAGAGCCCAATGAGGGACTCGAACCCACGAACGTGAGATCATGACCTGAGCCGAAGTCAGAGCCTTAACCGACTAAGCCACCCAGGCGCCCCGGTACAAAGGCTTTTAATGTTGAGGAAATTAAATGTATCTATTTTTTTTTCCTTGCTTGTGCTTTGGAGCACAACTCTAAGAGCACTGTTAAACTCAGTGCTCATGAAGATTTATCTCCATTTGTATCTCCTAGAGTTTATAAGTTTACCACTTACATTTAAGCTTTTGATCCACTTTGAGTTAATGTTTGTATGTGGAATGAGGGTGAGGGTCCAGTTTCATTCCTCTGCACCCTTTGTTGAAATGACCATTGTTTCCCCAATGTCATGTTGTCCACCCTTGTCAAAATTCGGTTGACCATAGATGAAAGGGTTTATTTCGGGTTTATATCTTTATGATGGTATCACAATGTTTTATTTACTGTTGCTTTGTTTTGAGATTTGAAATTGGGAAGTACGAGCTTCTACTTGGATTTTTTTTTTATTGTTTTATTTTGTAGTCCCTTGATTTTCTATATGACTGTTAGGATTATCTTGTGCATTTCTTCTCAGAGGATTTTGTGAATTTTCCTGGGAATTATATTGAAACTGCATGTTGCATTGTGTGCTAGTGGTATTCAGCAGTAGTACACTTTATATTGTCTTTAATTTCTTTTAGCAGTGTTTAGGGTTAGGGTTAGGAGTTACATAGTTATGGGTTGGTGGTTAGGGTTAGGGGTTAGGGTTAGGACTAGAGGGTTAGGGTTAAAGGGGTAGGACTAGAGGATTAGGGTTAGAAGACAAGGTTTAGGGTTAAGAGTAAGGTGGTTAGGGGTTAGGGTTAGGGGTTGGTGTTATGTTTAGAGGGTTAGGGTTAGAAGAGTAGGATTAGAGGATTAGGGTTAGCGTGTAAGGGTTTGGGTTAGGGTTAGGAGTTGGGGTTGGGGTTAGTTGTTTCGGTATGGGTTAGGGTTAGAGATGTTAGGTATGGTGTTAGGGGTTAGAATTTAGGGATGGGATTAGGATATGGGTTTGGGCCAGTGTTAGGGATTAGGGGTTGTGCTTTAAGGGTAGGGTTTGGTTAGGGTTTGGAATAGGCTTAGGGTTGGGGTTTGTAGTAAGGGGTTATTGTTTTTGGGATAGGGGTAAGGGTTTAGGGTTAGAATTTAGAGTTTAGAGTTTAGTGGTAGGGCTAGGGTTAGGGGTTAAAGTTAGGGGTGAGTGTTAGGGTTAGCGATTAAGAATAGGATTTAGGGTTCAGCGATTAGTGGTAGGAGTGGGGGTTAGGGTTTAGGAGTTTGGGGTTAGGGTTAGGAGTTAGTGTTAGGGTTTAGGGGTAGGACTAGGAATAGGGTTAGGAGGAGTGGGGGAGGGTTAGATCCCAGGAGGCACCAGGCACAGGAACCCCAGCAGTGGACTCCCTGAGGGCTAAGTTGAAGGCATATGGGAGGGTGCTGGAAAGGCCTCATCTTTGGGTTCATGGTCAGCCTCCTCTTAGGGCTAGGCTACATGTGGACCTCAGGACCAACCCCTTGTGCACCTCCATTTGGGCACTGTTAGTGGCATGGTAATATTCCACATCAATGCTGATTAAACCTTTACCACTTAAGGCCTTATATACGTGGCGTTCTCCACCTAGGAATTTGGTCCCCATGGGGAGAGAGACTTGGCTAGAGTTAGTGTTCCTACTAGGGGAGTCACCAAGGCAGAAGCGACACCATCCACGTGATTTCCATGAAGTGCTGAAGTGAGGGTACATGTGTGGACGCGGGTCATATGTAAGGCTATGTTTAGAGTGAGGTTTAGTGTTAGGGTAGGGTTAGCTTTTGGATTAGGCTTCGATCCCAGGAGGCTCCAGGCACTGAACCCCCAGCAGTGCAGTGCTCTACCCAGACGGCTGAGTAGATGGCACATGGGAGGATGCCCATCAGGCTTAGGCTTTGGGTTCCTTGGCCAGCATTCTCTTTGGGCTAGGTTAGAGTTGGTCCTCAGGACACTCCTAATGCAGCTCCATCCAGGTTTGGAAATGGCATGGTGATGTTCCATGTTCTATGCTGAGGAATCCTGCACCACTTCTGGACCCCCAAGTCCCTGTTTTTCTGAGACCTAGAAAGTGGGTCAACAAGGGGAGAGTGCCTTTTGTAGGGTTAGGGTTCTGTCCAGGAAGTCGCTGCCAGGGCAGAAGTGACACCAGCCCTGTCATCTCCCAGGAGGGCTGAAATGAGGGTGCCTGCATGGGTGTGGGTCGTGTGTAAGGTTACTTTTAGAGTAAGGATTAGTGTTAGGGTAGGTTTCGCTTTAAGGTTATGCTTAGGGTTTTCGTTCGATTCTAGGAGACCCAGGCACTGAACTCCCAGCAGTACAGTGCTTTCCCAGACGGCTGAGTTGAGAGCACATGGGAGGATCCTTGTCAGGCTTAGGCTTTGGGTTCCAAGGCCAGTCTTCTCTTTGGGCTAGGCTAGAGTTGGGCCTCAGGAAACCCCTCATGCAACTCCATCTGTGCTTGTAAATGCCATGGTAATGTTCCATGTTCTACGCTGAATAATCCTGTATTGCATCTGGGCCCCATGTCCCTGGTTTTCTGAGACCTAGGAATTGGGTCCCCAAGGGGAGAGAGCCTGGGCTAGGGTTAGAGTTCCATCCAGGGGAGTCACCAGGGCTGAAGCGACACCAGCCCCATGATCTCCCAGGTGATCTGAAATGAGGGCCCATGCACGGATCGGCTCAGGTGTAGGGTCACATTTAGAGTGAGGATTAGGGTTAGGGTTAGAGTAAGAACTCAGGATGATCCAGGATCTAATCAGCCAGCAGAGCAGTGATCTCCCAAGAGGGCTGAGTTGAGGTCTTAGGGGAAGTTGGCGGTTAGGCTTAGTGTTTGGGTTCAAGGGCCAGCCTCCTATGTGGGCAAGGCTTTGGTAGTCCCTCATGACACCCCTTGTGCAGCTCAATCTGGGCTTTGTTAATGTCATGGTGATGTTCTACGTTCCATGCTGATTAAGCCTGCACTGCTTCTGGACCCCATGTTCCTGGTTTTCTCAAAACTAGGAATTGGGTACCCATGGGAAGAGCGCCTTGGCTAGGGTTAGGGTTCTGTCCAGGGAAGTCACCAGGGCAGAAGTGACACCAGCCCCATCATCTCCCAGGAAAGCTGAAGTGAGGGCTCATGTGTGGGTGCAGGTTAGATGTAGGTTTACCATTAGAGCGATGGTTAGTGTTAGTATTAACTTTAGGGTTAGGGTTAGGATTCGATCCCAGGAGGCTCCAGGTGCCGCATCCCCAGCAATGGAGTCCTCTACTTGGAGGGCTGAATTGAGGGTTCATGGGAGTGTAGCGATCTGGCTTCGGCTTTAGATTCCAAGGCCAGCCTTCTCTTTGGGCTATGTTAGAGTTTGGGCCTCAGGACACCCCATGTGGAGCTCACTCCCTGCTTTCTTAATGTCTTTGTAATGTTCCCCATCCATGCTGATTAAGTCTGCTTTGTTTTAGGCCCCGTTCTAGGTCCCATGTCCATGGTGTTCTCAAACCTCAGAATTGAGTCCCCATGGTGAGAGCGCCTTGGCTAGGGTTGTGGTTCCATGTAGAGGAGTTGCCAGGGCAGAAGCGACACCAGTCTCGTGATTTTCCTGGAGGGCTAAAGTGAGGGAGCATGTGCGGGTGCATGTTAATTCTAAGTTTACAGTTAACTTCACAGTTAGTCTTAGTGTTAGGGTTAGCTTTAGGATTAGGCTTAGGGTTAGGGTTCCATCTCAGGAGGCTCCATGTGCTGAATCTCAATCACTGCAGGGTTCAACCCAGAGGGCTAAGTGGAGGGTGCAAGGGAGGGTGCCGGTCTGGTTTTAGCTTAGGGTTCCAAGCCAGCCTTCTCTTTGGGCTAGGTTGGAGTCGGGCCTCAGGACACCCTAATGCAGCTCCATCCGGGCTTGGAAATGGCATGGTGATGTTCCGTGTTCCACACTGAGGAATCCTGCACTGCCTCTGGGCCCCATGTCTCTGGTTTTTGACACCTAGGAATTGGGTCCCCATAGGGAGAGAGCCTTGGCTTGGTTAGGGTCCCGTCTAGGGGAGTCACCAGTGTAGAAGTGACACCAGCCCCATGATCTCTCTGGGGGTCTGAAGTGAAGGCCCATACATGGGTGCATCTCATGTGTAGGGTCAGGTTTAGAGTGAGGGTTAGGGGTAGGGTTAGGATTAGGTTTAGGGTTAGGATTAGGGTTAGAATAAGATCCCAGGACGACCCGAGATCTTATCAGCTAGCAATGTAGTGATCTTCCAGGAGGGCTGAGTTGAGGGCACAAGGGAAGTTGGCGGTCAGACTTAGTATTTGGGTTCAAGGCCCAGCCTCCTACGTGGGCAAGGCTACAGTTGTGCCTTGCTCAATCCGGGCTTTGTTAATGTCATGGTGATGTTTCATGTACCATGCTGATTAAGCCTGTACTGATTCTGGGACCTTTGTCTGTCTGTTCTCAGAACTAGTATTTGTGTCCCCATGGAAAGAGCACCTTGGCTAAATTTAGGGTTCTGTCCAGGACAGTCGCCAGGGCAGAAGCGACACCAGTCTGGTGGTCTCCCAGGAGGGCTGAAGTGAGGGTATGTGCGCAGTTGTGGGTCAAGTGTAAGGTTATGTTTAGAGTTAGGGTTAGTGTTAGGGTTTGGGTTAGCCTTAGGGGTTAGGCTTAGGATTAGGGTTCAGTCCCAGAAGGCCCCAGGCACTGAACCCCCAGCAGTCCAGTGCTCTACCCAGATAGCTGAGTAGAGGGCACATAGGAGGATACCCATCAGGATTAGGCTTTGGATTCCAAGGCCAGCCTTCTCTTTGGGCTAGGTTAGAGTTGGACCTCAGGACACCTCTAATGCAGCTCCATCTGGGCTTGGAAACAGCATGGTGATGTTCTGTGTTCCACGCTGAGGAATCCTGTACCACTTCTGGACCCCAATGTTCCTGGTTTTCTGAGACCTAGGATTTGGGTCCCCATAGGGAAGAGAGCCTTTGGTAGGGTTAGGGTTCCGTCCAGGGGAGTCACCGGGACAGAAGCAACATTAGCCCAGTGATCTCCCTGGAGGTCTGAAATGAGGGCCCATGCACCTGTGCAGCTCACGTTTAGAGTGAGGGTTAGGTGTAGGGCTCAGGTTTGGGTTTGAGTAAGATCCCAGGATGATCCAGGATCTAATTAGCCAGCAGTGCAGTGATCTCCCTGGAGGGCTGAATTGAGGCTGCAGGGGAGGATGCCAGTTAGGTTTAGTGTTTGGGCTCAAGGCCCATCCTCCTCTGATTTTCTTTAGTGACATGTTTTGATTTCTTTTTCCTTACTCTTTGCATATTTAGCAATTTTTGATAAATGGCCACCATTAGGTTTTTATATAATTCATTTGCTTTTAGAAGTTTTTATTAAATTGATGGTGATTTGCCTTTGAACCCCTTATTTTCTCCTCCCTATGTTTTAGTACATGTTATTATGTTTTATATCCATTTTTGACTGTTTCTTGACTGATTTTTTTTTTACAGAAATATTTCTTTTTTACTAGTATTGAGTTTCCTACCTCTCTTTTGACACCAATGTTCTCTTTTTTCCACTCAAAGAGTTCCTCTTAATTTTTTCTGGACTGATTTAGTGGTACAAACTCCTTTAGTTTTTGTTTGGGAAACTCTATGTCTTCTTCTATTCTTTTATTTATTTTTTATTTTTTATTAATTAAATAGTTTATTGACAAGTTGGTTTCCATATAACACCCAGTGCTCTTCCCCACAAGTGCCCCTCTCCATGACCATCACCCCCTTCCCCTTCCCCCATCCCTCTTCAGCCCTCAGTTTGTTTTCAGTATTCCAGGGTCTCTCATGATTTGCCCTTCTCCCTCTCCCTGACTCTTCCCCCTCTCTTTCCCCTTCCCATGGTCCCCTGTTAGGTTTCTCCTGTAAGACCTATGAGTGCAAACATATGGTATCTGTCCTTCTCTGCCTGACTTATTTTGCTTAGCATGACACCCTCCAGGTCCATCCACTTTCCTACAAATGGCCATATTTCATTCTTCCTCATTGCCATGTAGTATTCCATTGTATATGTATACCACATCTTCATGATCCATTAATCAATTGATGGACATTTAGGCTCTTTCCATGATTTGGCTATTGTTGACAGTGCCCCTATGAACATTGGGGTATGTGTGCCCCTATGTATCCCTTAGGTAGATCCCCAACAGTGCTATTGCTGGGTCATAGGGGAGTTCTATTGATAGTTTTTTGAGGAACCTCCACACTGTTTTCCAGAGAGGCTGTACCAGTTTTCATTCCCACCAACAGTGCAGGAGGGTGCCCGTTTCCCCACATCCTTGCCAGCATCTATAGCCTCTTGATTTGTTCATTTTAGCCACTCTGACTGGTGTGAGGTGGTACTCAGTGTGGTTTTGATTTGTATTTCCCTGATGATGAGTGATACTGAGCATCATTTCATGTGCCTGTTGGCCATCTGGATGTCCTCTTTGGAGAGGTGTCTATTCAGGTCTTCTGCCCAATTCTTCACTGGATTATTTGTTTTTCGGGTGTGGAGTTTGGTGAGTTCCTTGTAGATTTTGGATACTAGCCCTTTATACAATATGCCATTTGCCACTATCTTTCCCCATTTTGTCGGTTGCCTATTCGTTTTTTTTTTTATTGTTTCCTTTGTGGTACAGAAGGTTTTTATCTTGATGAGGTCCCAATAGTTTATTATTCTTGATTCCCTTGCCTTTGGGGATGTGTCGAGGAGGAAATTGCTGTGATTGAGGTCAAGGAGGCTATTTCCTGCTTTCTCCTCTAGGGTTTTGATCGTTTCCTGTCTCACATTCAGGTCCTTCATCCATTTTAAGTTGATTTTTGTGAATGGTGTAAGAAAGTGGTCTAGTTTCATTCTTCTGCATGTTGCTGTCCAGCTCTCCCAGCACCACCTGTTAGAGGCTGTCTTTTTTTTCCATTGGATACTCTTCCCTGCTTTGTCAAAGATTTATTGGCCATACATTTGTGGGTCCAGTTCTGGGCTCTCTATTCTAGTCCATTGGTCCATGTGTTTTTTTTTTTTTTTTGTGGCAATACCATACTGTTTTGATAATGCAAGCTTTGTAGTAAAGGCTAAAGTCTGGGATTGTGATGCCTTCTGTTTTGGTTTTCTTCTTCAATATCACTTTAGCTATTCAGGGTCTTTTGTGGTTCCATACGAATTTTAAGATAGTTTGTTCTAGCTTTGCAAAGAATGCTGGTGCAATTTTGATTGCGATTGCATTGAATGTGTAGATTGCATTGGGTAACAATGACATTTTAACAATGTTTATTCTTCTGATCCATGAGCATGGGATGTTTTTCCATTTCTTGGTGTCTTCTTCAATTTCTTTCATAAGCTTTCTATAGTTTTCATCATACAGGTCTTTTACATCTTTGGTTAGGTTTATTCCTAGGTATTTTACGGTTTGTCATGCAATTGTGAATGGGATCAGTTTCTTGATTTCACTTTCTGTTGCTTAATTTTTGGTGTATAAAAATGCAACTGATTTCTGTACCCTGCGACTTTACTGAATTCATTGATGAGTTCTAGAAGGCTTCTGGTGGAGTCGAACAGGTTTTCCATGTAGAGTATTATGTCATCTGTGAAAAGTGGAAGTTTGACTTCATCTTTGTTGATTCTGATGCCTTTTACTTCCTTTTGACGGATTGCTGATGTTAGAACTTCCAGCACTATGGTAAACAACAGTGGTGAGAGTGGACACCCCTGTTGTGTTCCTGATCTCAGAGGGAAAGTTCTCAGTTTTTCCTCATTGAGGATGATATTAGCTGTGGGCTTTTCATAAATTGCTTTAATACTGTTTAAGTAAGTTCCTTTTATCCCGACTCTCTCTCTCTCTCTCGAGGGTTTTTATTAAGAAGGGATGTTGTATTTTGTCAAATGCTTTGTCTGCATCTATAGACAGGATCATATGGTTTTTATCTTTACTTTTGTTACTGTGATTCATCACATAGATGGATTTGCAAATGTTGAACCAGCCCTGTAACCCAGGAATAAATCCCACTTGATCATGATGGATAATTCTTTTTATGTGTTGTTGAATTGGATTTGCTAGTGCCTTGTTTAGTATTTTTGCGTCTGTGTTCATTAAGGATATTGGCCTGTAGTTCTCTTTTTTTGCCGGGTCTCTGTCTGGTTTGGGAATCAAAGTGAGGCTGGCTTCGTAGAATGAATCTGGAAGTCTTCCTTCTATTTCTATTTTTTGGAATAACTTGAGAAGGATGGGTTTAACTCTGCTTTAAATGTCTGGTAGAATCCCCTGGCCCTGGGCTCTTATTCATTGGGAGATTTTTGATAACTGATTTGATTTCTTCACTGGTTATGGGTCTGTTCAGATTTTCTGTCTCTTCCCGTTTGAATTTTGGTAGTGCATGTATGTTTAGGAATTTGTCCATTTCTTATATATCCAGTTTGTTGGCATATAATTTTTCATAGCAATCTCTGATGATTGCTTGTATTTCTGAGGGATCAGTTGTAATAAATTCATTTTCATTCATGATTTTGTCTATTTGGGTGGTCTCTCTTTTCCTTCTGAGGAGTCTAGCTAAAGGTTTATCAATTTTATTTTTTCAAAAAACCAACTCTTGGCTTATTGATCTATTCAATTGTTTTTTTGGTTTCTATACTGTTTATTTCTGCCCTGATCTTTATTATTTCTTGTCTTCTGCTGGGTTCGGGGTGCACTTGCTGCTCCCTTTCTAGTTTCCTTAGGTGCTCTGTAAGATTTTGAATTTGCGCTTTTTCTAGTTTGTTGAAATAGTCTGGATTGCAATAAATTTTCCTCTTAGGACTGCCTTTGCTGCATCTCAGAGAGTTTGGATTGTTGTATTTTCATTTTCATTTGTTTCCATATATTTTTAAATTTCTTCTCTAATTGCCTGATTGGCCCAATCATTCTTTAGTAGGGTAGTTTTTATCCTCCACATTTTTGGAGGTATTCCAGACTTTTTCCTGTGTGCAGTTGATTTCAAGTTTCATAGCATTGTGATCTGAAAGTGTGCATGGTATGATCTCAGTGCGTTTGTATTTATGGAGGGCTGTTTTATGACCCGGTATGTGATCTATCTGGGAGGATGTGCCATGCACACTCAAGAAGAAAGTGAATTCACTAGCTTCAGGATGCAGAGTTCTAAATATATCTATTAATTCCATCTGCTCCAGTGTGTCGTTCAGGTCCATTGTTACTTTAGTGAATTTCTGTCTGGTTGACCTATCCATTGTTGTAAGTGGAGTATTAAAGTCCCCTGCAATTAGCACAGTCTTATCAATAAGATTGTTTCTGTTTGTGATTAGTTGTGTTATGTATTTGGGTGCTCCCGAATTCGGCACATAGATGTTTATAATTGTTAGCTCTTCCTGATGTAGAGACCCTGTAATTCTTATGTGATCTCCTTCTTCATCTTTTGTTACTGCCTTTACTTTAAAGTCCAGTTTGTCTGATATAAGTATGGCTACTCTGGCTTTCTTTTGGTGTCCAGTCGCATGGTAGATATTTCTCCATCCCCTTACTTTCAATCTGGAGGTGTCTTCAGGTCTAAGGTGAATCTCCTGTAGACAGAAATAGATGGATTTTGGTTTTTTTATCCATTCTGCTACCCTGTGTTGTTTGATTGGAGCATTCAGTGCATTTACATTCAGTGTTATTATTGAAAAATGTGGGTTTAGATTCACTGTGTTCTCTGTAGAGTTCATGTTTGTTTTAATGTCTCTGGTGTCTTATATTCCTTGCTACATTTCTCTCATAGAGTCCCTCTTAGGATTTCTTGTAGGGCTGGTTTGGTGGTGATGAATTCTCTCAATTTTTGTTTATTTGGGAACACCTTTCGCTCTCCTTCTATTTTGAATGACAGGCTCGCTGGATAAAGGATTCTTGGTTGCATGTTTTTTCTGTTCATCATGTTGAATATTTCCTACCATTCCTTTCTGGCCTGCCAAGTTTCAGTAGATAGGTCTGTAACCACTCTGATGGGTTTCCCTTTGTATGTTAGGGCCCTTTTATCCCTAACTGCTTTCAGAATTCTCTATATTTTGCCAGATTCACTGTGATATGTCGTGCCGAAGGTCAGTTCAAGTTACATCTTAGGGGAGTTCAATGTGCCTCTTGAATTTCAATGTCTTTTTCTTTCCCCAGATTAGAGATATTTTCGGCTATGATTTGATCCAGCATCCCTTCAGGACCCTTTTCTCTATCTTCCTCTTCAGGAACTCCTATGATACGGATATTGTTTTGTTTGATTGTATCATTCAGGTCTCGAATTCTCCTTTCATGCTCCTGTATCAATTTCTCTCTCTTTTTCTCAGTTTCCTCTTTTGCTATAACTGTGTCTTCTAATTCACCTATTCTCCTCTATGTTTCTTCTGTCCGTGCATTGGTAGCCTCAATTTTATTATTCACCTCATTTATAGCCTTTTGAAGGTCTCCTGTCTTTGTATCAATAGCTTCTCTGATGGTTTCCATGCTTTTTTCAAGCCCAGCGATTAATTTTATGAAATTGTTCTAAATTCTTGTTCAATTATGTTGCTTGTGTCTGTTTTGAGCAGTTCTGTAGCTGTGATTTCTTTCTGGAATTTTTTTAGAGGAGAGTTCTTTCGTTTCATCATTTTGGCTAGCTTTCTGTCTCTTGTCAGTTTTAAAAGCTCGTTCTGCTCTGTGCACCTGTTAGTATTGCTCTATTAAAAGAGGCTCTTTGACTGTCCAGGGCCTGTTGTTTCAGGAGATGTTCTTTTAATGGTGTCTCTCAGTTTCTCTTGTTATGCCTCTGATTAATTTTCCCCCTACTTAGTGATATTTAGGACTTCCCCACTATGTGTGCTTTGACTTGTTTCTTGAGGTAGCCCTGAAAAGGGAAGTAGACAGAAAAACACACAGGGAACAAAAGCATGCAAACGCACAGACAGATCAAGTAAGCAAGCAAACCAAAAGGGGAAAGAAAAAAGAACAAAAAAGAAAATAGAGGACAGGAAAGGAAAAAAAAGAAGGTGGTGGGGGACAGCAACGGCCAGAGATAAAGGAGAGTCTGAGAGCGTAAAGCCTGTGGAGGGGAGAGATAAGAATGAGATAAGGGGAAAATATCTAGGTGGTAAGAGTTGATCTAATCACAGCGGTGAATAAATGTTGGTCTTTCTCAGACTCCAGGGGGGAAAGGGAGAAAAGAAGAAAAAAGGAATATAGAAAAGAGAAAACAAGGGAAAGAATTTAAAAAATAAAAATAATAAAAAACAATATTTTAAAAATTAAAAAAATAAAAATAATAAGAAAAATAGCAGCTCTCCAGTGCGGATGGGCATGGTTTGATATAAGGAGGTTAGGTCTCAGGGGCTGCTGTGAGGCCCCGCCTTAGTGGTTGTGGGGGAAAGAATAGCGAGGCCCCAAACCCCCCCCAGACCATGCATTGCCAACCACTCTCTTGAGTCCGACTTCCCTGTGTCAGGGACGGGTCAGATTGCTTTAGGTTTCTAAGCCCCACCAGGTTTCTAAATCCTTGTCCATGCACTTTAATGCTGCCACCACAGTTAAAATGATCTCCAGCAGGCGGGCAACTTTCTGGCCAGGATTGAGTAGGGGGACTGGGGAGCCAGCTAATCCCTGGCTCCACCTGAAGTCAGTGAGCTGCCGAGCCCAAGGGAGAACAAGCCTGCTGAGGCGGGACAGATTTCTCTCCGTGCTCCTGGTGGCTACACATAGGTGTTTGTGTCTCTGAGCATTTTCAGTCTCTCCTTCTCTTCCCCCCGGCTCTCTGCCTCACTACACTGTTGGCCGGCGTGGCGCCCTGCATGGCTGGTTCTTGGGCAGCCCTCCAGGGTCCTGAGCCGCCCCTGGGCACATGGCCCTCTGTGGGCCTGGCGCCAAGTTTCTGGGCGCTCTCTCTCTGAGTTCAGCTTTGACGGAGACTCCCCTTAGAGTCTCCAGTCCCAGTGCGCACTCAGGCATCCATGAGGCTGTTATCAATAAGGAGTCTGTGCACGCACCTCCATTCTTGGAGATCAGAATATTGTGGTTTTTAATTCTTCTCAGTTTGATGATTATGGGCGTGCGGAGACTACAGAGCTCCCTACTTCTCTGCCATCTTGCTGCTCCCATCTGTCTCCTTCTATTCTTAATGATAGCCTTGCTGGATAGACTATTCTTGGCTGTTGATTTTTCCATTCAGCACTTTGTATAGGTCATGTCACTAGATTCTGGCTTGCCAAGCTGTCCTTTGGTGGCTGGCAGCTCTGTACCAGGACATACAGGGGCTCGAGGCTATGCAGAGTATGCACTGATGACTGATGCGACATAGGCGGGTGACCGATTGGGCACAGCTGGGTGTGGTGCAGATGTGCACAACGTGCTGTGGTGACTTTCCATGCAGCAGGCTGGACCGGGTGCCCATATGGTTTTAACAAAGTTTGCCCTGAGTTCAGCGCTGAGGCCAGCAGGCTTGGAGTGGGTGAGTTCCCCAGAGAACTGTTGGGACTGGCACAAGTTATTGGGTTAAGCATCAAGGGTCTGTGCAGCCCAACCCTCTGGTAGGTGCTTCTGTGATTATTCTGGGGAGTGGTGTAGAAAAATGGTGCCTGTGAGCTCCCTCATTGTTGGAGAAGTCACCCAACCACTCAGAAATCAGCATGAACACATGTCTCCTGTTGCCTCCGGCATTGTGTAAACTGCCATGTTTGCATTGCCTCTCCACACAGGCAGGGACCTGGCTATCACTCCCCCTCCTGGATCACCCAGTGCTGAGTCAGCTGACCTCCAAAGCTCCAGGATCCAAACTCAAGGAATTCAGCCCCATCAGTTTTTAGAGCCAAATGTGATGGGGATTACCTTCCCTGTGTGAGCTCCGTGGGGAGAGGGCTCACTTTCTCTGCCTTCTCTGCAGGCAGCCCTCCACCTTTCTGACCTTCCTAACCTTTCAGGTGCAGCTTTTCTCTAATGAGTTGTGGAGTTTGTTCTGCCAGTGTGTGGATCGCTCTCTGGTTGATGGACTTGGATGTGGATGTTATGTAGTTGAAAACATGGGGCAGGGTGAGCTCAGGGTTCTCCTACTCTGATATTATTAATTTTTTAAATGTCTTAATTTGGGGGGTTTTTGAGACATGGTTAGACAGACTCCTGTCATCCATGCACTTCAGGATTAGAAAGGAATTTTCCCACATTTTCTTCTAGTATTTCATGTTTTGAAATTATCTTTAATGAGGTATAATTTGCATATAACAAATGCCTCAAATTAAAGGGTATACTTTGATGACACTTGATCTCATGGATATAGAATGATGAAGTCATACAGCTTCTCTCTAAACCTTAAATCACAATTAGTTTGTGTCTAATGTTAATGTTTCTTTTGAGGTAAGGACTCTTTTTTTTTTTAACGTTTTCAGATATTGCCCAGGTGACTGAATGCCTCCATTGGGTTACCTCCATTTCCGATAGCCTGTATTCCTGTGAGTATTGCATTCATTCTACTTTTGGACTTTATCCTCTCTTGCATCACTCTGTTCATTTAATTTTTTTGCGCTGCTTTAATGATGAGGGCTTCATAATTGAATTTCACTAAATGGCATGAGCTGCAGTTCTAAATATGACAGAAAGCACAGGCTTCCTCCAGACGAAGGCAGATATCCTGGGTACTAATGTTGCTCTGTCTTTTTGCCAGCCCTCTTCCCCACCCTTGGAGACAAGAATCCCCTTTTGTTCACACAGAAACGTAGGCAAAGCCGGAAAAGTCCATTCCCTTCCCTTCCCTTCCTGGTGGAGTCGATTGGGTTTTCCATGTAGAGTATCATGTCATCTGCGAATGATCTCAAGGTTGTGAGTTTGAGCCCCACATTGGGTGTAGAGATTACTAAAAAAATAAATAAATAAACAAAAAAAATGGTGTGCCTTACTGAAAACCAGTTCTGGTGAGGGTGTATTCTCCTGGGGATCCCAAGGAACCCTGCAGGGGAACCTGAGTGAGGAGAGGGTCCTGCTATCTCCTGCAGGGCAGTAATTGCTTGCTTTGATGTACAAACCCAAACACCTGCTCTGTCTGACTCCCACTTAGTCTGGTGGAGTCACTGGTGGTCCCGGCTGCCCTGGGAGTGGATGACTCCTGGCACAGGCATTGAGGCAGTGGTGTGGTGATTGGGACTTAGACACGGTGCAGTCTTTACCTACCCTATCTCATCCGCAGGGTTATGGGTTTCTCTAGTTCTGGGGCTCTTGGAGGCTGGGAAGGGATGCCCCTTGATCACTGCTGAGGGAAACTTCTTTTTTCTTTTCCTTGTTCTCTGCAGTAGGATGCAGGCTGGGGGAGTGGAGACCTCCATTGACTTCCTTTTGGATGGCCATGGGAAAGGTGTCTGGCTGCCTCTCCCCTGACCTGAGTTTTTGTCACCTCCCCCTAGCGTTTGTTTCTGCAGCTGCAGCAGGAGGAGGGTCCTCATAGTAACTAAACTGACTCCTTGTGGGAGGAGGAACTCTACACACTCATCTTCCGTGCTCATGAGTTTTAGTCTCTGGAATGCTAGAGACAGATTCACAGAATGGACTCAGGGCACCAGAAAATGGGCATCTTCCCCAAAGGTAAAGTGAAAGTGTAGCTTTTTTTTTTTAATTTTTTAAGGCCCTTTGAGGTTGTCTCATAAGCAGCCCCTTCTTGGACATTCAGAGCTTTAGAAGTTCTAATTGGATTGATCTTCTGAGTGTAACTCAAGCCCCAGCTTGGTCCTCTGGCCTGTATAGTGCCCTTAGCTGCTTTCTCAAATGAAGTGTGGCCCTCTCTCTTTTCCCTCTTTCAGTGGCCCAGAGTCTTCTCCCCTTCTCGGAGAGTGACTTCAGTAAGCTGGAAGCCCTCAGTGCTGAGCCCTTTGTGAAAGATTGACCCCACCATGACTGGACCTAGTCCAGCCAGCCTTGTGTCCTGTTAGGCTTTCTCCACATGAAGCCCATGAAAGTCCTGCGAGGTTTCTTATGACCACCTCAATGTCTCCTTTTCTCTGATGTCGGCCACTCTTACCATTTTCAGCCTAGTTCCCAATCCTGTCTAGAACGCCTGCTCCTGCAGCAGTGATGTGAAGATCTGTCAACCACACTCTTTCCCGGCACCTCACTGGCCCCCACACCATCCCTGGGGGTTTTCTCAGAGTCTCAGGGTGGCTTCTTTCCTGGCACCCCCACCCACCCCACCCAGACACTGTGGGACAGCCTCTCCTTCTCCAGGAAGAGATTCAGCATCTTAAGAAATTCAGTCTAAGATGCAGAAACTAAAAAAAAAAATCACTCTTTAAAATTTTTTTAATGTTTATTTATTTTTGAGAGAGGGAGAAAAAGAGTGTGAGCAGGGGAGGAGCAGAGAAAGGGAAGAAACAGAATCTGGAGCAGGCTCCAGGCTCTGAGCTGTCAGCACAAAGCCTGACGTAGGGCTCAAATCCACAAACCGTGATATGATAACCTGAGCTGAAGTCAGATGCTTAACTGACTGAGCCACCCAGGCGCCCCTAAAAAATAACTTTTGAAGCACACCTGACCACTCTTGTTAGCTCATCTTGGGCTCTCAGAGAATTAACTTTTGTAGCAGAAAACAATTATTTATTTTCCTCTTCTGCTTTATGGAATATTTTTCCAGATAATAAGTGCTTGTACAGAGGACTGAAAGCATCTTATAGATTCACAGGTGTTTGTTTTATAATGAACTTCGATGATTCATATAGTCTTTCGTATGCCTCAAACTGATATGAAATGTAGTAGCAAAGAAACCAAATAAAAGTAAGCATCCTGCAGGAGCCCTGCCAGCAGCAGCATCTCCTTTCAGTGGGATCCTTGAAGGAAGCAGTGCCATTGTTGTTCGATGGATGTCAAGTTACAGTCGCCCAAGATAAAGAAGTTCTGACATCTGCTGGGCCACAGTTAACAACAGGGTATTGTGTTCCTGAATATTTCTTTTTTTATATACATTTATTTATTTTTGGGGAGAGAGAGTGAGACAGAGCATGAGCGGGAAGGTCAGAGAGAGAAGGAAACACAGAATCTGAAGCAGGTTCCAGGCTCTGAGCAAGCATTCAGCACAGAGCCCGACGTGGGGCTCGAACTTACGAATTGTGAGATCATGACCTGAGCCAAAGTCTCAGGACTGAGCAACTCAGGCGCCCCCTGAACATTTCTTAAGAGGTAGATCTAATGCTAAGTGTTCTTACCACAAAAACCAAAAATAAAATAAAGGGATTCAAGGAAAATTTTGGAGGTGATGGATATGTCTATTACCTTGATTGTGGTCATGGTGTCATGGATGTGTGCATGGATCCGACCTCATCAAACTCTACACATTAAATATGTGCAGTTTGGGGAATATCAATTTTACCTCGGTAAAGGTGTGAAAAATAGAACTATGGGCCTTAGATAGATTCTACCACCATATTTCCTACCAGGATCCGAGTCTTGACCCAACATAAGCCATTGAATTCTGGAGGAGCAGAATGTCCCTGTAGAGCAGATTCCCGGGGCTGTAAAATGTGGCTGCTGAAGCCGGTGGTGAAGTTTTAGGGAGGAGCCTGGTGCTGCAGGGGTGGCCTGGGTCCACATCCTCAGTGGTGCCTCAGCGGTGCCCTGAGGGGCCCTGGGGCTCTGTTCCTTTCAGTTCATGTTGCCATGGTAACTAGGCTAGCACAAAGCGTGCAGGGGAGTCTGTGGTCACCAGACTTAAAAAGACTGCATTTTGGAGACTTTGATAACCTCTCTTCATCCTTTGATGCTTTAGCTATGGTCATCCGTGTCCAACCTGATACCTCTTTCTAGCTGCTAATTTTATAGATTATGACAGGAAGATGGGGCAAGGTATGGAGGTATTGGTGTCTCACTTTCTGAAAACTTGGGGATTCTTTTTGAGAATTGACCCAGTGATTAGCTTTGCATCTTAGAACTACTTAGGGAGAGGTCTCCCTCCCCTTAACCTCCTTCCCCTATCCATGTAAAAGATCTCTAAGTTGACATTCTGCTTGTCAAAACAGGATAAAACTGGAAACTTACTTGTTCAAACAACAAAACACTAATTTGAAAAGATACGTGCTCCCCTATGTTTATTGCAGTATTATTTACAATAGGCAAATATGGAAGCAATCTAAGTTTCCAGTGATAGGTGAATGGATATTAATAATAAGATGTGACATATTTTTAATATATATATAAAATATATATTTATCAACCATAAATAAGAATGAAATCTTGCCATTTGTGACAACAGGGATGGACCTAGAGGATCTTAGGCTAAATGAAATAAGTCAAAGACAAATACCATAAGCTTTCACTTGGATGTGAAATCTAAAAAACAAAACAAATGAACAAACAAACAAAACTAGAAAGTCTCATAAATACAGAGAAGAAACTGGTGTTACCAGAGCGGAGGGGTGGGGGTGGGAGACGGGTGAGATGGTAAAGGGAAATAAGATGTACACATTTCCAGTTATAAAATAAACAAGTCTGGGCCCCTGGGTGGCTTAGTCAGTTGCGGCTCAGGTCATGATCTCACAGTTTGTGAGTTTGAGTTCCGTGTCAGGCTCTGTGCTGACAGCTCAGAGCCTAGAACCTGCTTCGGATTCTGTGTCTCCCTCTCTTCCTGCCCTTCCCCCCCTCATGCTTTGTCTCTGTCAAAATTTAAAAAAGGGGCACCTGAGTGGCTCAATCAGTCGAGCGTCTGACTTCAGCTCAGGTCATGATCTCACTGTCCATGGGTTTGAGCCCCACGTCGGGCTCTATGCTGACAGCTCAGAGCCTGGAGCCTGCCTCAGATTCTGCATCTCCATCTCTCTCTGCTTCTCCTCCACTCACACTCTGTCTCTCTCTTTCAAAAGTAAATAAACATTAAAAAAATTTTTTTATTTTTTTATTTTTTAATTAATGAAGATATTTTTAATAATGATGAACACGTCTGAACTACAACAATACAAACAGTGAAACAGTGATGTAAATTACAGAACTGTGATCTTTGCATTATTATATAAAGTAATTTAGCAATTTTATTTAATTTTTGTTCAAGTGTAACTGTCACACAATGTTACATGAGTTTCCAGTGTACAACATAGTGATTCAGCTTCTTTATACATTGGGTCATACTCACCTCAAGTGTAGGTACCATCTGCCACTATACACTATTAATAACAATGTATTAACTGTGCTATCAATAACACTGATTACATTGCCTATGCCTAAAAGGCAAATTTCCCTGACTTACTCATTCTTTTTTTTTTAATAGTTTATTGTCAAATTGGTTTCCATACAGCACCCAGTGCTCTTTCCCACAAGTGCCCTCCTCCATCACCACCACGTCTTTTCCCCCCTCCCCCTTCCCCTTCAACCCTCAGTTCGTTTTCAGTATTCAGTAGTCTCTCAAGTGTTGCGTCTCTTTCTCTCCCCAACTCTCTTTCCCTCTTCCCCTCCCCCTGGTCCTCCATTAGGTTTCTCCTGTTTTCCTGTTAGACCTATGAGTGCAAACATATGGTATCTGTCCTTCTCTGCCTGACTTATTTCGCTTAGCATGACACCCTCCAGGTCCACCCACTTTCCTACAAATGGCCAGATTTCATTCTTTTTCATTGCCATGTAGTATTCCATTGTATATTTATACCACATCTTCTTGATCCCATCCACTTTGCTACAAATGGCCATATTTCATTCTTCCTCATGCCATGTAGTACTCTGTTGTATATTTATACCACATCTTCTTGATCCATTCATCAGGTGATGGACATTTAGGCTCTTTCCATGATTTGGCTATTGTTGACAGTGCTGCTATGAACATTGGGGTACATGTGCTCCTATGCATCAGCACTTCTTTATCCCTTGGGTTAATCCCTAGCAGTGCTATTGCTGGTTCATAAAT
>PISW01014645.1:0-20200 GCA_004023785.1 Mungos mungo | reverse complement strand
AATAAACATTGTGAAAATGTCATTATTACCCAAAGCAATCTGCACATTCAATGCGATCCCCATCAAAGTTGCACCAGCATTCTTCTCAAAGCTAGAACAAACTATCTTAAAATTCATATGGAACCACAAAAGACCCCGAATAGCCAAAGTAATATTGAAGAAGAAAAGCAAAACGGGAGGCATCACAATCCCAGATGTTAGCCTCTACTACAAAGCTGTCATCATCAAGACAGTATGGTACTGGCACAAAAACAGACACATGGACCAATGGAATAGAATAGAGAACCCAGAACTGGACCCACAAGTATATGGCCAATTAATCTTTGACAAAGCAGGAAAGAGTGTCCCATGGAAAAAAGACAGCCTCTTCAACAGGTGGTGTTGGGAGAGCTGGACAGCATCATGTAGAAAAATGAAATCAGTCCACTTTCTGACACCATTCACAAAAATAAACTCAAAATGGATAAAGGATCTGAATGTGAGACAGGAAACCATCAAAACCCTTGAGGAAAAAGCAGGAAATAGCCTCCTAGACCTCAATCGCAGCAATTTCTTCCTCGACACATCCCCAGAGACAAGGGAATCAAGAACAAAAATGAACTACTGGGACCTCATCAAGATAAAATGCTTCTGCAAGGCAAAGGAAACAATCAAAAAAAACTAATAGGCAACCGACAGAATGCGAAAAGATAGTGGCAAATGGCATATCAGATAAAGGGCTAGTATCCAAAATATACAAGGAGCTCACTAAACTCCATACACGAAAAATGAATGATCCAGTGAAGAAATGGGCAGAAGACCTGAAGAGACACTTCTCCAAAGAGGACATCCAGATGGCCTACAGGCACATGAAACGATGCTCAGTGTCACTCATCATCAGGGAAATTCAAATCAAAACCACACTGAGATACCACCTCACACCGGTCAGAGTCGCTAAATTGAACAAATCAAAAGACTATAGATGCTGGCGAGGGTGTGGAGAGACGGGCACCCTCCTACACTGTTGGTGGCAATGTAAACTGATGCAGCTGCTCTGGAAAACAGTGTGGAGGTTCCTCAAAAATCTATCGATAGAACTCCCCTATGACCCAGCAATAGCACTGCTAGGGTTTTACCCAAGGGATAAAGAAGTGCTGAGGAATAGGAGCACATGTACCCCATAGCGGCACTTTCTACAATAGCCAAATCATGGAAAGAGCCTAAATGTCCATCAGCTGATGAATGGATCAAGAAGATGTGGTTTATATATACAATGGAGTACTATATGGCAATAAGAAAAAATGATATATGGCCATTTGTAGGAAAGTGGATGGACCTTGAGGGTGTCATGCTAAGTGAAATAAGTCAGGCAGAGAAGGATAGATACCATATGTTTGCATTCATAGGTCTAACAGGACAGATCTGGCAGAGGACCATGGAGAGAGGAAGGGGGAAAGAGAGCGGGGATGAGTGAGGGACACAGATCAAGGGAGACTACTGAATACTGGAGAGGAACCATGGACTGAAGGGGGAGGGGGAGGGGGAGGGGGTGATGGTCATGGTGGGGGGCACTTGTGGGGAGAAGCACTGGGTGTTATATGGAAATTAATTTGACAATAAACTATTATTAAAAAAAAAAGAAAGAGAAAGAGAAACCAAGAAACAGACTCTTAATTGTAGAAAAGAATCTAATTGTTACCTGAGAGGAAGGGTTTCCGGTGTTAGGTTAAATAGATATGGATATTAAGGAGTACACTTGCTGTAATTAGCACCAGGTAATTATTAAATTGTCGAATCACTATATTGTACACCTGAATCTAGTATAATACTGTATGTTACTTAACCTGAAGTAAAAGAAAAACCTAAAAAAATCATTAATAGGGGAGAAAATATATAATTATTCAGAAGGGAAATCAAGCAATACACTGATCAGATTATTTGAATTATCATCTCTAATAAAGGATATAAGGCGTCATGTGGCTCCACATACCCAGAGAAGAACATAAAATCACCTATACAGTACTCAGGCCAAGATGCAAAGTCTCAATCTCAATACAAGGAAGTATCATATACAAACAAAATGAGGAATATACTTTTTTTATGTTTTTAGTGTTTATTTACCTTTGAGAGAGAGAGGTACAGACAGAGCATGAGCAGAGGAAGGCTAGAGAAAGAAGGAGACACAGAATCTGAATCAGGCTCTAGGCTCTGAGCTTTCAGCACAGAGCCTGATTCAGGGCTCAAATTCATGATCATGACCTGAGCCGAAGTTGGAGAGCTAACTGACTGAGCCACCCAGGTGCCCCAGGAATACTCTTTTTTAAAAAAGGGGGTGAGCTGATCATGAGAGACTCTTGAAAAATGAAAACAAACTGAGGGCTGAAGGGGGAGGGAGAAAGTAGAAGGGGGGTGATGTACATGGAGGAGGGCCCTTGTGTGAAAGAGCATTGAATGTTATATGGAAACCAACCTGACAATAAACTATAAAAAGGTAAAATAAAATAAAAACATTAAAATATATTTTTTTAAAAGTGTGAGCTGAAAAACAAATAACATGTACACTAAAAAAAAATTAAAACTTAGGTATTTCAAGGAACACCATCAAGCAAGTGAAAACACAAACCATATAACAGGGAAAAATGAAAATCTTGTATATAACAAGAGATTTATAGCTAGAATATTGGGGTGCCTGGGTGGCCCAGTTGGTTAAGCGTCTGGCTTTGGCTCAGGTCATGATCTCACAGCTAGTTGGTTCAAGCCCCATGTCAGGCTCTGTGCTGACGACTAGCTCAGAGCCTGGAGCCTGCTTCAGATTCTGTATCTCTCTCTCTATGACCCTCCCCTGTTTGTGCTGTATCTCTCTGTCTCTCAAAAATAAATTTAAAAAAACATTAAAAATGCTTTATAGCTAGAATATTTAGAGAACGCTTGTAACTCAATAATGAAAAGACAACTTAAAAATGAACAAAAGATCTGAACATATATTTTTTTCATTTTTTATTTAAATCATTTATTACCAAGTTGGTATTCATATAACACACAGTGCTCTTCCCCAAAAGTGCCCAACTCCACCACAATCACCCCCTTCCCCTTACCCCTCTCTTCTCAGCCCTCAGTTTGTTCTCATCATTCAAAAATCTCTCCTGATTTGCCTCACTCCCTCTCCCCAACTGTTTCCCCCCCATTCCCCTTCCCATGGTCCCCTATTAGGCTTCTCCAGCTGGACTTATGACTGAAAACATATGGTATATTTCCTTCTCTGCCTGACTTCTTTCACTTAGCATGACTCCATCCAATTCCATCCATTTTGCTACAAAATGCCATATTTCATTCTTTGTCATTGCCATGTTGTACTGCACTGTATATATATACCACTTCTTATTGATCCATTCATCAGGTGATGGACATTTAGACTCTTTCCATGTTTTGCCTATTGTTGAGAGTACTGCTATGATCATTGCGGGTAAAGTGTCCCTATGTGTCAGCACTTCTGTATCTTTTGGATAAATCCCTAGCAGTGCTATTGCTGGGTCATAGGGGAGTTCTATTAATACTTTTTTTGAGGAACTTCCATACTGTTTTCAAGAGCAGCTGCACCAGTTTACATTCCCACCAACAGTGTAGGAGGGTGCCCATTCTCCACATCCTACACAGCATCTATAGTCTCTTAATTTGTTCCTTTTAGCCACTCTAACTGGCTTGAGGTGGTATCTCAGTGTGGTTTTGACTTGTATTTCCCTGATGATGAGTGACGCTGAACATTGTTTCATGTGCCTGTAGGGCATCTGGATATCCTCTTTGGAGAAGTGTCTGTTTATGTCTTCTGCCCATTTCTTCACTGGATTATTCATTTTTCAGGTGTGGAGTTTGGTGAGTTCCTTGTAGATTTTCAATACTAACCTTTTATCTGATATGCCATTTTCAACTATCTTTTCCCATTTCATTGGTTGCCTATTAGTTTTCTTGATTGTTTCCTTTATAGTGCAGAAGCTTTTTATCTTGACGAGGTCCCAATAGTTCATTTTTGCTTTCATTTCCCTTGCTTTTGGAAATGTTTCGAGTAAATAATTGCTGCAACTAAGGTCAAGGAGGCTTTTTCCTACATTCTCCTTGGGGGTTTTGATGGTTTCCGGTCTCACATTTAGGTTCTTCAGTCATTTTGAGTTTATTTTTGTGTATAGTGTCAGAAAGTGATGTACTTTCATTCTTCTGCATGTTGCTATCCAGCTCTCCCAACACCACCTGCAAAAGAGGCAGGTTTTTTTTTTCCCATTGGGTACTTTTTCCTATTTTGTCAAAAATTAATTGGCCGTACATTTGTGGGCCCAGTTCCAGGTTCTCTATTCTATTCCACTGGTCTATGTGTCTGTTTCTGTGCCAGTACCATACTGTTTTGTTGATGAGGCTTTGTAGTAGAAGCTAAAGTCTGGGATTGTGAGGTCTCCCGTTTTGGTTTCCTTCTTCAATATTACTTTGGCTATTCTGGACTTTTTGTGATTCCATATGGATTTTAAGATAGTTTGTTCTAGCTTTGAAAGAATCCCGGTGACTTTGATGGGGAATGCATTGAATGTGTAAATTGTTTTGGGTAATAATAACATTTTCACAATGTTCATTCTTCCAATCCTTGAGCATGGAAAGTTTTTCCATTTCTTTGTGTCTTCTTCAAATTCCTTCATAAGTCTTCTATAGTTTTCAGCATACAGGTCTTTTACATTTTGGTTAGGTTTATACCTAGGTATTTTATAACTTTTCGTGCAATTGTGAATGGAATCAGTTTCCTGATATTTCTTTCTGTTTCTTCACTTTTGGTGGATAAGTATGTAACCATTTCTGTACATTGGTATTGTAGCCTGCAACTTTGCTGAATTCATGGATCAGTTGTAGAAGGCTTCTGGTGGAGTCCATCGGATTATCCATATAGAGTATCATGTCATCTGCGAAAAGTGAAAGTTTGACTTTTTATTTGCCGATCCAGATGCCTTTTATTTCCCTTTGTTGCCTGATTGCTGATTCTAGGCCTTCCAGCACTATTTTAAACAACAGTGGTGAGAGTGGAAATCCCTGTCGTGTCCCTGATTTCAGGGGAAAAGTGCCCAGTTTTTCCCCATTGAGTATAACATTAGCTGTGGGCTTTTCATAAATGGCTTTTATAATGTTTATGTACGTTTCTTCTATCCTGACTTTCTCGAGGGTTTTTATTAAGAAGTCATGTTGTATTTTTGTCAAATGCTATTTCTGCATCTTTCTATAGGATCATATGTGTTTTTTTCTTTCTTTTGTTAATGTTATGTATCATATTGATGGATTTGCAAATATTGAACCAGCCCTGTAACTCAGCAATGAATCCCACTTGATCATAATGGATAATTATTTTTATATGCAGTTGAATTCTATTTGCTAGTATCTTCTTGAGTATTTTCCATCCACATTCATTAATGACACTGGCCTGTTCTCTTTTTTGTTGGGTCTCTGGTTTACGATTCAAAGTGGTATGTTCTTCATATAATGAGTCTGCAAGTCTTCCTTTCATTTCTTTTTATTTTTTAATAACTTGAAAAGGATCGGTGTCAACTCTGCTTGAAATGTCTGGTAGGATTCCCCTGGAAATCCATCCAGCCCTGGGCTTTTATTTGTTGGGAGATATTTGATAACCGATTTGATTTCTTCACTAGTTATGGGTCTGTTCAGATTTTCTATCTCTTCCCTTTTGAATTTTGATAGTGCATGTGTGTTTAGGAATTTGTCCATTTCTTCTAGATTGTCCAGTTTGTTGGCATATAATTTTTCATACTAATCTCTGGTGATTGCTTTTATTTCTGAGGGATCGGTTGTAATAGATCCATTTCATTCATGATTTTACCTATTTGGGTGTCCTCTCTTTTCTTTCTGTGGAGCCTAGCTACAGGTTTATCAATTTTGTTGACTTTTTCAAAAAACGAACTCTTGCTTTCATTGATCTGTTCAGTTGTTTTTGTGGATTCTGTATTGTTAATTTCTCCCCTGATCTTTATTACTTCTCTTCTTTTCCTGGGTTTGGGGTGCTCTTGCTGCTCCCTTTCCAGTTTCCTAGGTCCTCTGTTAGAATTTGGGTTTGCGTCTTTTCTACTTGGTTAAAATAGACCTGGAAAAATTCAAGAGATATACCGAACTCCCCTAAGACGTAACTTGAACCGACCTTTGGCACAATATATCACAGTGAAACTGGCAAAATATAAAGATAAGGAGAAAATTCTGAAAGTAGCTAAGGAGAAAACGGCCCTCACATACAAAGGGAAACCTATCAGAGTGGTTACAGACCTATCTAATGAAACTTGGCAGGCCATGAAGGAATGGCAAGAAATCTTCAATGTGATGAACAGAGAAAACATGTAGCCAAGAATACTTTATCCAGCAAGCCTGTCATTCAAAATAGAAGGAGAGATAAAGGTTTTCTCAAATAAACAAAAATTGAGAGAATTCATGACCACCAAACCACCCCTACGAGAAATCCTAAGAGGGACTTTATGAGGGAAACGTAGCAAAAAATATAAGGTACCAGAGACATCACTAAAAACATGCACTCTACAGGGAACAAAATGAATCTAAACCCACATTTTTCAACAATAACACTGAATGTAAATGGACTGAATGCTCCAGTCAAACGACACAGGGTAGCAGAATGGATCAAAAACCAAAATCCTTCAATTTTTTTGTCTACAAGAGACTCACCTTAGACCTGAAGACACCTTCAGATTGAAAGTAAGGCGATGGAGAAATACCTATCATGCGACTGGATGCCAAAAGAAAGCTGGAGTAGCCATACTGATATTGGAAAAACTGGACTTTAAAATAAGGCAGTAAGAAAAGATGAAGAAGGACATTATATAATAATTACAGGGTCTCTACACTAGGAAGAGCTAACAATTAGAAACATCTATGCGCTGAATTCGGGGGCTCCAAAATACATAAAACAACTAATCACAAACAGAAGCAATCTTATTGATAAGAATGTGCTAATTCAGGGGACTTTAATGTCCCATTTACAACAATGAATAGGTCAACCAGACAAAAAAATCACTAAAGAAACAATGGACTGAAATGGCACACTGGAGCATCTGGAATTAAGAGATATATTTAGAACTCTGCATCCTGAAGCTAGGGAATTCACTTTCTTCTCGAGTGCACATGGCACATTCTCCAAGATAAATCACATACCGGGTCATACAGCAGCCCTCCATGAATACAAAAGATGTGAGATCATACCATGCACCCTTTTAGATCACAATGCTATGAAACTCGAAATCAACCACAGGAAGAAGTCAGGAAAACCTTCAAAAACGTGGAGGTTAAAAACTACCCTACTAGGGGCGCCTGGGTGGCTCAGTCGGTTAAGCCTCCGACTTCGGCTCAGGTCAGATCTCACGTTTGTGGGTTCGAGCCCCGCGTCAGGCTCTGTGCTGACAGCTCAGAGCCTGGAGCCTGTTTCAGATTCTGTGTCTCCCTCTCTCTGACCCTCCCCCCTCATGCTCTGTCTCTTCTGTATCAAAAATAAATAAAATATTAAAAAAAACTACCCTACTAAAGAATGATTGGGCCAATCAGGCAATTAGAGAGGAAATTAAAAAAATATATGGAGATGAATGAAAATGAGAATACAGCAATTCAGACTCTCTGGGACGCAGCAAAGGCAGTCTAAAGAGGAAAGTTCATTGCAATCCAAGCCTATTTCAAAAAACTAGAAAAAGCACAAACTCAAAAACAAACAGAGCACCTAAGAAAACTACAAAGGGAGCAGCAAGAACACCCCAAACTAAGGAAGAAAGATAAATAATAACGATCAGGGCAGAATTAAACAAGAGAGTCCACAAAAAGATTGAACAGACCAATGAAGCTAAGAGTTGGTCTTTTGGAAAAAAAAAAAGATAAACCTTGAGCTAGGCTCCTCAGAAAGAAAAGAGAGAACAATTAAATAGACAAAATCATGAAGGAAAATGGAATTATTACATCAGATCCCTCAGAAATACAAGCAATCATCAGAGAATACTATGGAAAAATATATGCCAACAAACTGGAAAATCTAGAAGAAAGAGACAAATTCCTAAACATACATGCACTACCAAAATTCAAACAGGAAGAGATAGGAAGCATGAATACCCATAACCAGTGAAGAAATAGAATTGTTATCAAAAATCTCCCAAAGAATAAGAGCCCAGTGCAAGATGGGATCCCAGGGGAATTCTACCAGACATTTAAAGCAGGGCTAATACCCATTCTTCTCAAACAATTACAAAAAATAGAAAGGGAAGAAAAACTTCCAAACTCATGTTAAGAAGCCAGCATCACCTTGGGCCAAAACGAGACAGAGACCCAGCAAAAAAAAAAAGAGAACTACAGACCAATATCCTTAATGAATACAGATGCAAAAATACTCGACATGATACTAGCAAATTGATTTCAAAACCATACAAAAAATTATTCATCATGATCAAGTGGGATTTATTCCTGGGTTACAGGGCAGGTTCAATATTCACAAATCCATCAATGTGATACATCACATAAACAAAAGAAAACATAAAAACCATATGATCCTGTCAGTAGATGTAGAAAAAGCATTTGACAAAATATGGCACCCTTTCCTAATAAAAACCCTGAGAATGTCAGAATAGAAGGAACTTACTTAAACATTATAAAAGCAATTTATGAAAAGCCCACAGTTAATATCATCCACAATAGGAAAAAAAATTGGGAGCTTTCCCCCTGATATCAGGAACACGACAGTGGTGTCCACTCTCACCACTGTTCTTTAACATAGTGCTGGAAGTCCTACCATCAGGAATCGGACAACAAAAAGAAATAAAATGCATCAGAATTGGCAACGAAGAAGTCAACCTTTCACTTTTCGCAGATGACATGATAGTCTACATGGAAAACCTGATCGACTCCACTGGAAGCCTTCTAGAACTGATCCATAAATTCAGTAAAGTTACAGGGTACAAAATCAATGTACAGAAACCGTTTACATTCCTATACATCAATAATGAAGCAGCGAAAGAGAAATCAAGAATCTGATTCCATTCACAACTGCACTAAAAATCATAAAATACCTAGGAATAAAACTAACCAAGAATGTAAAATGCCTATATGATGAAAACTATAGAAAACTTATGAAGGAAATTTAAGAAGACACCAAGTAATGGAAAACCATTCTGTGCTCTTGGATTGGAAGAATAAACATTGTGAAAATGTCATCACTACCCAAAACAATATACACATTTAATGCAATCCCAACAAAATTGCTCCAGGATTCTTCTCAAAGCTAGAACAAGCTATCCTAAAATTCGTATGGAACCACAAAAGACCCCAAATAGCCAAAGTAATATTGAAGAAGAAAACCAAAACGAGAGGCATCACAATCCCAGACTTGAGCCTCTACTAAAAAGCTGTCATCATCAAGACCCTATGGTATTGGCACAGAAACAGACACATAGACCAGTGGAATAGAATAGAGAACCCAGAACTGGGCCCACAAATGTATGGCCAATTAATTTTTGACAAAGCAGGAAAGAGTATCCGATAGAAAATAGACTGCCTCTTTAGCAGGTGGGGCTGGGAGAACTGGACAGCAACATGGAGAAGAATGAATGTAGATTACTTTCTGACACCACACACAAAAAATAAACTCAAAATGGCTGAAGGACCAGGATGTGAGACAGGAAACCATAAAAATCCCCGAGGAGAATGTAGGAAACAGCCTCTTGACCTCAATTGCAGCAATTTCCTACTCGACACATCCCCCAAAACAAGGGAAATTAAAGCAAAAATGAACTGTTTGGACCTCACTAAGATAAAAAGCTTCTACACCACAAAGGAAATAATCAAGAAAACTAATAGGCAACCAATGTAATGGGAAAAGATGGTTGCAAATGGCATATCAGATAAAAGGTTAGTATCAAAAATCTACAAGGAACACACCAAACTCCACACCTGAAAAATGAATAATCCAGTGAAGAAATGGGCAGAAGACATAAACAGACACTTCTCCAAAGAGGACATCCAGATGCCCTACAGGCACAATAAACAATGCTCAGCATCAGCATCACTCATCATCAAGGATATACAAATCGAAACCACACTGAGATACCACCTCAAGCCAGTCAGCGTGTCTAAAATGAACACATCAAGAGACTATAGATGCTGTGTAGGATGTGGAGAACAGGCACCCTCCTACACTGTTGGTGGGAATGTAAACTCATGCAGCCACTCTGGAAAATAGTATGGAAGTTCCTGAAAAAAAAAAAGTATTAATAAGGCTCCCTTATGTCCCAGCAATAGCACTGCTAGGGATTTATCCAAAAGATACAGAAGTGCTGACACATAGGGGCACTTTTCCCCCAATGATCATAGCAGTACTCTCAACAATAGCCAAATCATGGAAAGAGCCTAAATGTTCATCACCTGATGAATGGATCAAGAAGATGTGGTATATATACACAATGCAGTACTATATGGCAATGAGAAAGAATGAAATCTGGCCATTTGTAACAAAGTGGATGGACCTCCAGGGTGTCCTGCTAAGTGAAATAAATCAGGCGGAGAAGGATAGATACCATATTCTTGCACCCATAGGTCTAACAGGAGAACAGGAGAAACTTAATGGAGAACCACGGGGAGGGGAAGAGGGAAAGAGTTGGGGAGAGAGAGGGAAACAAAACCTGAGAGACTATTGAATATTGAAAACGAACTAAGGGTCGAAGGGGGAGGGAAAGGGAGGTGGTGGTAATGAAGGAGAGCACTTATGGGGAAGAGCACTGGGTTTTATATGGAAACCAATTTGACAATAATCTATTAAAATAATAAATAAATAAATAAATAAATAAACATTTACAAAAAAGAAGATGTGGTGTATATATATATGATGGAGTATTGCATGGCAATGAGAAAGAATGGAATATGGCCATTTGCAGCAAAGTGGATGGACCTCGAGGGTGTCATGCTAAGTGAAATAATTCAGGTGGAGGACAGATACCACATTTGCTCTCATAGGTCTAACAGGAGAACAGGAGAAACCTAATGGAGGACTATGTGGAGGGGAAGAGGGAAAGAGTTTGGGAGAGAGAAGGACACAAAATCTGAGAGACTATTGAATACTTGAAATGAAGTAAGATTTGAAGGGGGAGGGGAAAGGGAGGGGGTGGTAATGGAGGAGGCCACTTTAGGGGAAGAGCACTGTTTTTTATATGGAAATCAATTTGACAATAAACTATTAAAAAGTAAATAAATGAATAAAAATTTAAAAAAAGAACATGTGATATATATATATATATATATATATATATATATATATATATACATACATACACAATGGAGTATTACACGGCATTGCGAAAGAATGAAATATGGCCATTTGTAACAAAGTGGATGAACTTCGAGGGTGTCATGCTAAGTGAAATAAGTCAGGCGGAGAAGGACATAAACCATATGTTTGCACTCATTGTCTAACTGGAGAATAGGAGTACCCTAATAGAGGACCATGGGGAGGGGAAGGGGAAGAGAGAGAGTTGGGGAGAAAAGGGGATGCAAAACCTGAGAGACTATTGAATACTGAAAACGAACCGAGGGTTTAAGGGGGAGGTGGAGGGGGAAAGGAGGTGGTGGTAATGGAGGAGGGCACTTGTGGGGAAGAGCACTGGGTGTTATTTGGAAATCAATTTGACAATAATCTATTTAAAAAGATAAAAAAAACAAAGAAAATTCAAATGTGAAGAGATAGAAAGTTGAACAGACCCATAACAAGTGAAGAGATTGATTCAGTTATCAACAATCTCCCAATGAACAAGAGATCATTGTCCGATGGCTTCCCAGGTGAATTATACTAGACATTTAAAGCAGACATAACACCCATCATTCTCAAACTATTCCAAAAAATAGGAATAGAAGGAAAAATTCCAAACTCATTCTACAAAGCCAGCATCACTTTGATTCCCAAACCAGACAGATGCCCAACAAAAAAAGAGAACTACAGGCCAATATCCTTAATGATACAGGTGGAAAAATATACTCAACAAGAGCCTAAATGTCCATCAACTGATAAATGGATCAAGAAGATGTGGTATATATATACAATGGAGTACTATATGGCAATGAGGAAGAATGAAATCTGGCCATTTGTAGCAAAGTGGATGGACCTTGAGGGTGTCATGCTAAGCGAAATAAGTCAGGCAGAGGATAGATACTATATGTTTGCATTCATAGGTCTAACAGGAGAGACCTGGAAGGGGACCATGGGGAGAGGAAGGGGGAAAGAGAACGAGGGAGAGTGAGGGACACAGATCAAGGGAGACTACTGAATACTGAAAATGAACCATGAACTGAAGGGGGAGGGGGAGGGAGGAAGGAGGTGTTGGTCATGGTGGGGGGCACTTGTGGGGAGAAGCACTGGGTGTTATATGGAAACCAATTTGACAATAAACTATTAAAAAAAGATACTAGGAAATCAAATTCAACAGCATATAAAAAGAATTATCCATCATTATCAAGTGGGATTCATTCCTGGGTTACAAGACTGCTTCAATGTTCGCAAATCCATCAATATAATACATCACGTTAACAAAAGAAAAGATAAAAACCATATGATCCTGTCAATTGATGCAGAAAAAGCATTTGACCGAATATAGCAACTTTTCTTAATAAAAGCCCTTGAAAATATCCTGATCGAAAAAACTTACTTAAACATTATAAACGCAATTTATGAAAAGCTCACAACTGGGGTGCCTGGGTGGCTCAGTCAGTTAAGCATCTGTCTTCAGCTCATGTCATGATCTCACAGTGTGTAGGTTCGAACCCCCAGTGGGCTCTGTGCTGACAGCTAACTCAGAGCCTGGAGCCTGCTTCAGATTCTGTATCTCCCTCTCTCTCTGACCCTCCCCCTGCTTGCATTGTTTCTCTCTGTCCCAAAAAACAAAAAAAAAAAAAAAGAAAAAAAGAAAAAAAAAAAGCCTGTAGCTAATATCGGCCTCAATGGGGGAAAACTGAGAGCTTTCCCCTTGAGATCAGGAACATGACAAGGATGTCCACTCTCACCACTGTTATTTAACATAGTGCTGGAAGCCCTAGCATCAGCAATCGAACAACAAAAGGAAATAAAAGACATCAGAAACTGCAAAGAAGTCAAACTTTCACTTTTCGCAGGTGACATGATCCTCTACATGGAAAACCCAGCAGACTCCACCAGAAGCCTTCTAGAACTGATCAATGAATTTAGCTAAGTCGCAGGGTACAAAATGAATGTACAGAAATAGTTGCATTTTAATACATCAGTAGTGAAGCAACAGAAAGGGACTGATCCCATTCACAATTGCACGAAAAAACATTAAATACCTAGGAATAAACCTAACCAAAGATGTAAAAGACCTGTGCAATGAAAACTATAGAAAGCTTATGAAAGAAATTGAAAAAGACAAAAAGAAATGGAGAAAATTCTGTGCGCATGGATCAGAAGAATAAACATTGTTAAAATGTCATTATCACCCAAAGCAATTTACACATTCAATGCAATCTCCATCAAAATTCCACCAGCATTCTTCTCAAAGCTAAAACAAACTATCCTAAAATTCATATGGAACCACAAAAAATCCAGAATAGTCAAAGTAATATTGGCAAAGAAAACCAAAACAGGAGGCATCATGATCCCAGACTTTAGTCTCTACTACAGGGGCACCTGGATGGCTCAGCTGGTTAGGCCTCTGACTTCAGCTCAGCATGACCTCACGTTCGTGGGTTCGAGGCCCACATTGGGCTCTGTGCTGATAGGCACAGAGTCTGGAGCCTGCTTCTGATTCTGTGTCTCCCTCTCTCTCATGCTTGGTCTTTCTCTGTATCAAAATAAATAAAACATTCAAAAAATGAAAAAAAAATTTAGCCTCTACTACAAAGCTGTCATCATCAAGACATTATGGTATTGGCACAAAAACAGACACATGGATCAATGGAATAGAATAGAGAACCCAGAACTGGACCCACAAGTATATGGCCAATTAATCTTTGACAGAGCAGGAAAGAGTATCCAACGGAAAAAAAGACAGCATCTTCAACAGGTGGTGTTTGGAGAGCTGGGCAGGAACATGTAGAAAAATGAAATTAGACCACTCTCTTACACCATTCACAAAAATAAACTCACAATGGATAAAGGACCTGAATGTGAGACAGGAAACCATAAAAATCTTAGATGAGACAGCAGGAAATAGCCTCCTAGACCTCAATCGCAGCAATTTCCTCCTTGAAACATCCCCAGAGGCAAGGGAATCAAGAACAAAAATGAACTACTGGGACCTCATCAAGATAAAAAGCTTCTGCAAGGCAAAGGAAACAATAAAAAAAACTAACAGGCAACCGACAGAATGAAAATATAGTTGCAAAGGGCATATCAGATAAAGGGCTAGTATCCAAAATCTACAAGGAACTCACCAAACTCCACACACAAAAAACGATTAGTCCAGTGAAGAAATGGGCAGAAGACATGAATAGACACTTCTCCAAAGAGGACATCCAGATGGCCAACAGGCACATGAAATGATGCTCAGTGTCATTCGTCATCAGGGAAATACAAATCAAAACCACAGTGAGATACCACCTCACACCGGTCAGAGTGGCTAAAATGAACAAATCAAGAGACTATAGATGCTGGCGAGGATGTGGAGAAATGAGCACCCTCCTGCACTGTTGGTGCGAATGTATACTGGTACAGCTGCTCTGAAAAACAGTGTGGAAGTTCCTCAAAAAACTATCAGTAGTATCCCCTATGACCCAGAATAGCACTCCTGGGGATCTTCCCAAATGATACAGAAGTGCTGATGCATAAGGGCATATGTACTGCAATGTTCATAGCAACACTGTCAACAATAGCCAAATCATGAAAAGAGCCTCAATGTCCATCATGGATAAATGGATCAAGAAAATACATGTACACAATAGAGTACTACTTGGCAATGAGCAAGAATAAAATATGGCCATTTGTAGCAAAGTGGATGGACCTACAGGGTGTCATGCTAAGCGAAATAAGTCAGACAGAGAAGTACAGATACCATATGTTTTCACTCATAGGTCTAACAGGAGAAACCTAATAAGTGACCATGGGAAAAGGAAAAGGGGAAGAGAAAGTTAGGGAGAGGGAG
This sequence comes from Mungos mungo, assembly GCA_004023785.1. Classification (NCBI taxonomy): domain Eukaryota; kingdom Metazoa; phylum Chordata; class Mammalia; order Carnivora; family Herpestidae; genus Mungos; species Mungos mungo. Next base: position 5,069 of record PISW01014645.1, on the reverse strand, counting down.
GGAGATAAATCATGAGAGACTCTTGAATAGTGAAAACAAACTGAGGGCTGAAGAGGGAGGAAGAAAGGGGAGGAGTAGGATGGTCATGGAGGGGGGCACTTGTGCGGAAAAGCACTTTGTGTTATATGGAAACCAACTTGGCAATAAACTATTAAAATTTTTTTAAAAGTTTCTACTGAATTAATTTCAATTCCAGGTTGTGGTGCTGAATGGCAGTACAGCTTTGGGAACATCATTTTATTTGTATAGGCCTCAGCTTCCTATATACTGTAAAATAAGAATGTAGAACAAGGTAATTTCTAAAGTTTTTTCGAAGTATAAAGTTCTTTATGAGTAAGAAAAATTGCAGTAGGAAAGATGAATATGAGAAGAATTGCTTCTTCAATGCCAGCTGTGAGTCTCCATAGAAGACTAAGTTTTTATTTTTATTTACATTTTAGCAAGCTAATATACATTGTAATATTGCTATCAGGAATATAATATAGTGATTCAACACTTACATATAACATCCAGTGCTTAATACAGGAAGTTCCCTCCTTAATACCCATCACTCACTGAGCCTATCCCATGCTCACCTCCTCTCCAGCAACCCTCAGTTTGTTCTCTATAGTTAAGAGTCTCTCTTGGTTTTCTTTCCTCGCATTTTTATTCCTTACCCTATGTTCACTTGTTTTGTTTCTTAAATTCTACATATGAGTGAAATCATATGGTATTTGTCTATTTGTAAGTTACTTATTTTCCTTACCATAATAAATTCTAACTCCATCTACGTCATTGCAAATGGCAAGATTTTATTCTTTTTGATGGATGAGTAATACTCAATTGTGTGTGTGTGTGTGTGTGTGTGTGTGTGTGTGTGTGTGTATTCACATATTCTTTATTCATTCAATGGTAAATGGATATTTGTGCTCTTTCCATAATTTGGCTATTGAGATAATTCTGCTTTAAACATTGGGGTGCAAAGTGCCCCCTCACATCAGTGTTTTTGTATGCTTTGGGTAAATATCTAGTAATGCAATTGATGGGTTATAGGGTAGTTCTATTTTTAACTTTTTGAAAAACTTCCATAGTGTTTTCCAGAGGGGTTTCATCAGTTTTTATTCACCCTAAAAGTGCAAAACTTTTCCCCTTTCTCCACATCCTCACCAATATCTGTTATTTCCTGAATTGTTAATATTAGCCAACCTGACAGGTGTGGGGTGGCATCTTATTGTGTTTTTTATTTATATTTCCCTAATGATGAGTGATGTGGAGCATCTTTTCATGTGTCTGTTGACCACCCTGAAGTCTTCTATTTGTGTCTTCTGCCCATTTCTTAATTCAATTATTTGTTTTTTGGGTGTTGAATTTGATACGTTCTTTATATATTTTGGGTACAAACCCTTTATCAGATACGTCATTTGCAAATATTCTTCTATTCCATAGTCTGCCTTTTAGTTTTGTTAATTGATTTAATCATTGTACAGAAGGTGATTTTTTTTAATCTTCATGAAATCCCAACAGTTCATTTTTGCTTTTGTTTCCCTTGCCTCAGGAGTTTTGTCTAATAAGAAGTTACTCTGATTGAGGTCACAGGGGTTGTTGCTCATGTTCTTCTCTAGGATTTTGAAAGTTTTCTGTGTCACATTCAGATCTTTTGTCCATTTTAAATTTATTTTTAAATGTTTATTTATTTTGAAAGATAGAGTGTGTGCATATAAGCAGGGTAGGGGCAGAGATAAAGGAAGAGTGAGAGAGTTCCAAGCAGGATCCATAGTGCCAGCACAGAGCACAGCATGGGGCTTGATCCCACAAACCATGAGATCATGGCGAGAGCTGAAATCAAGAGTTGGACCCTTAACTGACTGAGCCACCTAGGCTGTCCTTAAGTTTATTTTTGTGTATGGTGTAAGAAAGTTGTCCAGTTTCATTCTTCTGCATGTTGCTGTCTATTATTTCCAACACCATTTGTTGAAGAGACTGTCTTTTTTCCATTGGATATTCCCTGCTTTGTCGAAGATGAGTTGGTCATATAGTTGTGAGTCCATTTCTGGGTATTCTATTCTGTTCTATTGATCTCTATGTCTATTTTTGTGTTAGTAGCATACCGTTTTGGTTACTATAAGTTGTAACATAACTTGAAGTACAGAATTGTGATGACTAGCTTTGTTTTTCAAAATAGCTTTAGCTATTTGGGGTCTTTTACGGTTCCATACAAATTTTAGAATTGTTTGTTCTATCACTATGAAAAATGCTGCTAGTATTTTGATAGAGACTGCATTAAATAGATTGCTTTGGGTATTTTACCAATACTGCATCTTCCAATCCACGAGCATGGAATGCTTTTGCATTTTTTGTGTCCTCTTAAATTTCTTTCATAACTGTTCTATACTTTTCAGACTACAGATCTTTGAACTCTTTAGTTAGGATTATTCCAGGTTACCTTATAGTTTTTGTTTCAATTGCAAATGGGATCAATTCCTTGATTTCTCTTTCTGCTGCTTTATTATTTGTGTATAGAAATGTAACAGATTACTGTACATTGATTTTATATCCTGCGACTTTGCAGAATTTGTAAACCACTTCTAACAATTTTTGGTGTAGTCTTTTGGGTTTTCTACACATACTATCACGCTGTCTGCAAGTAGTGGAAAGTTTGACTTCCGCTTTGCTGAACTGGATGCCTTTTATTTTTTTTGTTGTCTGATTACTGAGCTTAGGACTTCTAGTGCTATGTTAGGTAACAATAGTGCGAGTGAATATGCCTGTCTTCTTCCTGACCTTAGCAAAAAAACTCTGTTTTTCCCTCTTGTGAATTATATTAACTGTGGGTCTTTTGAGTATGGCTTTTATGATGTTGAGGTATGTTCCCTCTCTCCCTAGTTTGTTGAAGGCTTTTATCAAGAATGGATGTGCTACTTTGTCAAATGTTTTGTCTGCGTATATTGAGAGGATGGTATAGTTCTTATCCACTCTTATTATTGTGGAGCATCACATTAATTGATTTGTGAATAATGATCCAGCCCTGTAGCCCAGAAGTAAACTCCACTTGATCATGGTGAATAATTAATTTATTCTTTGGATTTAACTTGCTAGTATCTTGCTGTGAGTTTTTGTACCCATGTTCAACAGAGGTATTGACTTATAATTCTCCATTTTAGTGGGGTCTCTGTCTGGTTTTGGGATCAAGGTAATGCTGGCCTCATAGAATGAGTATGGAAGTTTTCCTTCCATTTATATTTTTTGGAAGAGTTTGAGAAGAATAGGAATTATTTCTTTAAATGTTTGGTAGAATTCCCCTGGGAAGCCATCTAGGCCAGACTTTTGTTTGTGGGGAGATTTTTTTATTACTGATTTTGATTACTGATTCAATTTCTTTATTGGTTATTGGTTTGTTAAAATATCCTATTCTTCCTGTTTCAGTTTTGGTAAATTCTATATTTTAGGAATTTAAACATTTCTTCTAAATCACCTCCATTTTTCGGCATATAATTGTTCATAATATTCTATTACAATTGTTTGTATTTCAGTGATGTTGCTTGTAATCTCTTTCATTTATGATTGTATTTGGGTTCTTTCTCTTTCCTTTTTGATAAGTCTGGCTAAGGATTTATAAATTATATTAATTTGAAGAACCAGTTCTTAATTTTCTTGATATCTTCTACTAAGGTTTTTGTTTGTTAGCTTCTATATCATTTCTTTCTACTCTAATCTTTATTATTTCCCTTCTTCTGCTCTCTTTAAACTTTATGTGCTGTTTACTTTCTAGCTTCCATAGGTTTAAGGTTAGGTTGTGTATTTGAGACTTTTCTTGCTTTTTGGGGTAGGCTTGCATTCTTCCTTCTTATGACTGCCTTTGCCATATCTCAAAATTTCTGGACTGTTGCATTTTATTTTCATTTGTTTCCATGTATTTTTTATTTATTCTTTAATTTCCTGGTTACCCCATTGTTTTCCTTTTGTAGTATATTTTTAACCACCATGTATATTAGGGTTTGTCAAATTTTTTCTTGTGGTTGACTTCAAGAGCCATAGCAGTGTGGTTTGAAAATATGCATGGTAGAAGCTCAATCTTTTTGTACTTGTTGAGGCCTGGTTTGTGACCCAGTATGTGATCTGTCCTGGAAAATGTTCCTTGTGCACCTTAAAAGAATGTATCTTCTGCTGCTTTTTGATAAAATTTTCCTATTTATCTGTTAAATCCAACTGGTCTAGGGTGTCATTCTAAACTATTGTTTCCTTATTGATTTTCTGCTTAGATGATTTGTCCATTGCTGTAATTGGGATGTTAATGTCCTCTACTATTATTGTTTTAAATCAAAGAGTTTCTTTATGTTCGTTATTAATTGATTTATATATTTGGTTTCCACGTTGGGGGCATAAATATTAATAATTTTTATATCTTCTTCTTGGTAGACTTTTTATAATGTTTATTTATTTTTTGAGACAGAGATGGAGAGAGAGAGAGAGAGAGAGAGAGAGAATTCCAAGGATGCTTCATGCTGTTAGTGCAGAACCTAATGCAGGGCTCAAACTCACGAACCATGAGGTCGTGACTTGGGCTTAATCAAGAGTCAGACACTTAACCCATTCAGCCACTCAGGCATGCTCCTTTTTTTAGGTCCCTTAATTATTAAATTGCCTTTCTTCATCTCTTGATTGTCTTGGTTTAAAATCTAATATGGCCATATACTTGTGGGTCCAGTTCTGGGTTTTCTATTCTATTCCATTGGTCCATGTGTCTGTTTTTGTGCCAGTACCATACTGTCTTGATGATGACAGCTTTGTAGTAGAGGCTAAAGTCTGGGATTGTGATGCCTCCCGTTTTCGTTTTCTTCTTCACTATTACTTTGGCTATTTGGGGTCTTTTGTGGTTCCATATGAATTTGAGGATAGTTTGTTCTAGCTTTGAGAAGAATGCTGGTGCAACTTTGATGGGGATTGCATTGAATGTGTAAATTGCTTTGGGTAATAATGACATTTTCACAATGTTTATTCTTCCAATCCATGAGCACGGAATGTTTTTCCATTTCTTTGTGTCTTCTTCAATTTCCTTCATAAGTCTTTTATAGTTTTCAGCATACAGGTCT
>PISW01014644.1:0-20191 GCA_004023785.1 Mungos mungo | reverse complement strand
GCAGAGTCATCCTTCAGATTTGCAGAAGAGAAATAGTTATTTCAAGACAGAGACAAAAGCTGAGGGAGTTCATCATCACTAGAACAGCCTTATAAGAAATGAGAAAGAGTGAGTACTTTGAGCTGAAATGAAAGGACATTCATTAGTATCATGAAAACATATCAAAGTATAAAACTCACTTATAAAGGTAAGTATATAGATAAGTTCAGAATATGAAAATATTGTAACAATGGTGAGTAAATCACTTATAACTTTAGTGTGACGATTAGGAGATAATTATACAGCAACCTATTAATGGATACACAATATAAAAGCATGTAGTTATGACATAAAATTTTTTAAATGTGGGGAGGGGGAATAAAATATAAAATGTTTGCATACATCTGAAGTTAAGTTGTTATCAGCATATAATTATCTTGAAAATATAAATATATAAATATAGTTTATGTGAGCCTCATGGTAATCATAAATAAAAACCCATAAACAGTATTATTCTGCCTTATAAAAGAAGGAATCCCTGCCATCTGTGACAACGTGAATGAACCTGAAGGGCATTAGGCCAAATGAAATAAGCCAGAGAGAGAAAGACAAATACTCTATAGTATCATTTATACGTGGAATCTGAGGAGAAGAAAAACTTAGTATGTGAGGTGATGAATGTGTTAATGACTTGATGTCGAGAATGCTTTCATGATATGTATGTATATCAAACCATCATGTACATTTAAATATCTTATAATTTTATTTGCCCATTATACCTCAATAAACCTGAAAAAAATTAAAAAAGAATTTTTTTAAGATAAAGCCTTTATGGCACTTGGAAGTTGTGTTAGTACTGTGTAGTTTTCTTCCAAATAAAAATGTAACATAAAATTTAAATTTAAATGTTAGAATGCTACTAAGAGTAAATGAAAAGAACATTGTTTTATTAAGATATTCTTGGGGACCTGGGTGACTCAGTCAGTTAAGCATCCAACTTCAGCTCAGGTCATGATCTCACAGTTTGTGAGTTCAAGCCCCACATTGGGCTCAGTGCTGGCATCTCAAGGCCTGGAGCCTGCTTTGGATTCTGTCTTCCTTTCTCTCTAGACCCTTCCCCTGCTTGCACTCTGTCTCTGTCTCTCTCTCTCAAAAATAAATAAATATTACAAAGTTTTTTTAAAAGAATATTTTCAAATTTATAAATGACTATGTCATTGTTTCATTCGAAACAGATCATGAGAGTGACCTATTAAATTATAAGCAGTCTTAAATTTGATAGAAGACTTTTAGCAATGCAGGTATTTACTGCTAGTGTGGCTATCACCAAAGGGATGAAAGTCTCAAAAGTTTAATTTTAGATGTGGTTTAATTTTTCTAAAACAAGTACCAATACTTTTTCCATTCAGGTCTTCAAAATTAAATTAATAACATGAATGAAGAAAGTTTGGGCAGTTTCATCTACATTCAAATGTGCTAGGATGAAGATTTGTGTCACATGTAAATTGATAATCTCACAGCTCTGTCCTTTTTATCCACAGGTCTAAGGCCTACTTACTTTCTTCCTTATTTATTTTCATTACTTCCTCTCTAATTACTCTCTGGACATCAGTGTCTTTCTTAAAAAAGAGGATAATTATGCCTATTCTTCAGAGTTGTTTTGAAAATTAGTTGAGATAGCATATGCAAACTATTGAGAGTTGTAAATTGCATATTAGAAACACTAAAGAAGTGGCAGTAATGGGACTTAGAGGGGGAAGGCTAATAGGTTGAATCAATCAATTGGTTGCATCAATAGATTAATGATTGCTTTAATAATTTAGTCATCTAATTGTTTAGTCTGTAAAGTGGACACAAAAGCAGTAAAAAATACTCATTCCACAATTATTTAAAATTTCAGTTGCGTGAAACACAGTGCTAGACTCTTCAGAAAATAGGAAGAAACATGTTTCTCTCTTTAAGAATACTGCCTGTCCCCTAAGGAAGCAGGCAAGCATTGAGAATTCAGTCATAACACACTTGAAAACAATGAGTGGCAAACTGCGTGGAGTCTTTGAAAAGTACAATAGGAACCAGAGAAAGAAGAGAATTGAGTATACTGCAAGAATTCAAAAAGAGTTGTTGAACTAGGACTTAAAAAGTGAGTGAAATCTAAGTAGGTGGAATGGAAAATAAAGTCATTCTGAAAGGAGGGTGCAGAAAAGAAAGGGCAAGGACCTTGAAGTCAGAATTGAGTTGGGTGTGCCTTCTGTCTCTTCCATTTAATAGCTGCAATGTCTGAAGAAGTAATTAAAGCTGTTTCATTATGATGGCATGTGCATAATGACACTAGGTAGCAGTATCAAATGGTGTTTGTACCGTGGGGCAACGATTTGGAAAGACTGAGAACAGAAATCTACACCTTTGCCACAGCAAGAAATTGACTTATGATGATAGTTACACCTTTTAGTGCTAATACGGCCCCCTCATTCAGCTTCATGGTGTAGAAATCAATGAGTCCATGGTTCTTTACCTGCCCTTATCTGAGTGATTTTGTCTTTCTATGCATTTCAGTTAACAATGAATACAAGGAGATCCTTGATGACGAACTAGGAAAGCATTGGGAAGCCTCTGTGCTCTTTCATTTGCATCTTTATTAATAAATTTTTACATTACTTGTGCTGTTGATGTGTTAGAAAACCCAGAAAGCAATTTGAACTATGCCTGAGTCACCATTTTTTAAGAACATTTTTGTTTGTTTGTTTCAGGTTTTTATTTATAGTTAATGTTTAGGGTACCATTTGTTTCAGGGTTAGAATTGAGAGGGTTTTTTTAAGAATCTTAAAACCAGCCCTTTTTGTCTGGTCTGGCTAGTCTATTATCATATCAGCCAAAGGCAAGAGAAGGCTCTTTTTACACACACACACACACACACACACACACACACACACAGTCACACACATACAGACACACGCACACAGACACTTCTGACCACATAAGTGAAGTCAGCATAACCAAAAGCCTTAAAACAGTGGAAGAGGGGGGAATTATTTTTTATCTCCTAGGTTGAGTGAAGAAGGAAACATGTTGGCACCCTATCAGAGGAAAAAAAGTATCTGCCTGAATTTCATCTGGTGCATGAAATATTATTATTAAATTGAGTTATATTTCTACATGTTGATAATAGTTTTTGTCCTTAGTAAATAGAATTTATTTTGTGTCTTTTGAAGTTGAAATCCCTTGCCTCAAAATATTGTTTTATGGAATATATTAAATATGTATGTTAGTTTGTTTTCAGCTAGCAAAAAAAGCTGTTGAAAATCTGATGTTTAATATAGTTTAATTATCTTTTATGTTACTTGATTTTTTTCCTAAACGCCCAAATAATATTTTTTTTATTTAAACTTCAGTAATTGTATTAGAATATATCTTTAAAATGGTCATTCTAGGTCAGTGATCCCAGATACACAAAGTTTTCTTCAATATTTGGTTTAAGATACATAATTTTTTTTAATTTCAGAAAAGTGTTTTTGAATTAAGGCCTTGATATTAGCTCTGTTTCTCTGATTTGCTTTTCTTCTTAGAGACTCCTATTGTCTGTATGTTGGACTTTACTAGCCTTTGATAATTTCACTTGGATCATTCTAAGATTTTCTATTTTTTCTTTTTTTATGTTTTTGGATTGGCATCCTTTTCATCTCTTTGTCTCGAGGCAGCATCTGTTGTGTTATTTGCTCTTAGAATTCTTCCAATTCATTTCTTGTAGTTTCAATTCTTTTCTGAATTGTGGCAACTTGTGTCTGGGTTTCTATTTTCTAATTTCTGTTATTATTTCACTTATTATATAAATTTCCTAATGTCCTTTGATTTGGTAGGAAGTTGTAGATTTTATTTTTATCTGTTTTTTGAGCATTTTACCAAGAGCCCTACCATTTCCTGTGTGATACTATTTTTTAATCTCCTTTTTTATCTTTTTTTTTTTTGAGAGACAGAGAGAGAGAGAGAAAGAGAGAGAGAGAGAGAGAGAGAGAGAGAGAGAGAGAGAGAGGGAGCACACACTAGTGGGATAGGGGCAATGGGATGGGGCAGTGAAAATAATGAAGTCGATTCCAACGCAGAGCTGAATACTGAGCTCCATCTCACAACCTAGAGATAGACCATGACCTGAGCTCAACTCAAGTCAGAGGCTTAACTAACTGAGCCACCCAGACACTCCCTCTCTTCTTTATCCTTATCACAATTTTATATAAGATATAGCCTTGATTATTTTTGGTTGCTTATTTTTTGAAATATCAATTTTCTTCAGCTTTTAGAAGAAATTGTGGTTCGAGAGTTTTTCTAACTTTCTAGTGCCCTCTCCTGTGGTTTTGGGTTAGTGTTTAAATGTGGTGACGTTTTGATTTATCCTGACTCTGTTTCTGTTCAGCACTTTTACTGAGATCTTCTCTTTCTTTCTTCTTCATTAGTCCTATCCTGCTCAATTTTAAACCACTGCCAAAATTTACTCCTTAATCGGGGCAAAAGGAAGTGGGAAAGTCCCTTCAAGAAGTTTTAGGAATTTCTCCTTTAGTGTTTCCTGGCCTTACTGGAGAACCCCTGTAATCATTTATTGGTGGGCTGGAAAAAAAATCCTCACAGTTCACCTAATACTCTCAAATTGACCTTTTGTCCTGCAGTGAATTCTTGATAGTCATTTTGAGTTTTTCTTATTCTCAAAATCAGCAGTCTCCTTTTACTTCTTCCCACATCAATGTTGACATCTCACAAACTATTATACTGGTGTTTTAGGCCCATCTGTTGGTATTTGGGGGCTCATGAGGATACCATATCGCCTAGGTTTATTGTGAATGTAATTGTTCCATATGTTTTTATATGGGAATTTACTCCCTTCTCCCAGAATTTCCTATGATGCATCTTGTTATGAGAACACTATAGTTGGGATCTTAAAATGATGGCTCTGGGAAGTAAATATAATGCAGGCATAGGACTCAGTAAAGAAAAATTAACTCTTAAAGCATTCATGACTACTAGTAAAACTACTAGAAATGGCTACCACTAAAATGAACAAGTGAACATGGGAATGCATTTCAGCTGTAATTATACTTTTAGAATAATAACTCTTTTTTTATTATGGTGACTTCCACTATAGGATATGCAGGAATTAAGTTTAATGCCCAATTTAGGCAAATAAAGGACTGTGGAGAAACAGAAAACTTTTCTATACAACTAGAATTCACCTTCTTGAATGTTTATAAAAAATCCTCTCCCTTCTAGCTTTGCCTGGTAAGGGTGAGTGTGTGTGTGTGTGTGTGTGTGTGTGTGTGTGTGTGTGTGTGTGTTGGAAAGGGTGATTAATATGGATTTTCAGGAAATATGATGGAATTCATGTAGCACCAGGGGAATGCAGAATGCAGCCTCCACATGGGAGAGAATAAAGTAGCTTAGTTAGTCCTTCTCTCTGATCTGTGGGATTAAGGAGAAAGATGGAGAAATCCATTGTTTACAGTACAGGCTATTGGAAGTGATTGTAGCATAACACATCAGGATTAATATAGAGATAGAGAGACAAAATAAGGTTAATGTGAGTGACTTCCTCTGTATGACCTGGCTACAGAAAAATTTAATTCTTCACGAACTTCATCTCCATAATGCCCTTCAGTTGTAGCTATTGAGGCTAGTAGGAGAGCACTGACCATTCTGGGCTGGTTATAGACCGAAGGTCCCCCCACCCCCAAATCCATATGCTGAAATCCCAATTGGTAATATTTGGATGGGGAGAATTTGGGAGGTGATGAAGTCATGAGCACGTAAGTGCCCTTATAAAAGACACCCCAGAAAGATCCTTTCTGCCATGCGAGGACATGAAGAAAAGAAAGATAGCCATTTATGATCTAGCAAGAGGGCCCTCACGAGACACTAAATCTGCTGGCACTTTGATGTGGGACTTTCCAGCCTCCAAAACTGTGAGGAATAAATGTTTGTTGTTTAAGCCACCAACCAAGGGTGGTTTGTTATAATAGCCTAAAGGGACTAAGACAGGACTGGAGCCTTTTGTTGCTATCCACACTTTATCACCACACTGAGGTGCAGGAAAAGTCCCCCACTGAATGAAGACTGAAAATAAGTGACAGCACAGTATAATAAGGAGAATCAGATATCCGTAAAGGCCTGGAAGAGTCACCTGAAGCTTTGTATAACTTGTAGATAATTCAAGGTGGATGCTTACGTAGTGAGTTGTATCACCTGTTCATCATGGCGCCTGTGTACAAGGTTAACAAGTTTACATCTGTTCGCATGGCCCAAAATCATCGAATATTTATTTGGATAAATAATGGGGCCAGAAGCAAAATGGGAATTATGGTGAGTCATGTCCAGGTCTGCTGTATGTCTTAGGCTTTTGCAAAAAATAGCCCATGGACACATGTGCCTCTCTGTAGTGCCATGAGGAAGTTAGTTACATCGTATTTATAGATGCTTGATTATTTATGTGTCACTTCCTACAGTCTAATGATATAAAAGATGCAAGTCCATGGGTTTCTTTGCTCATTCAACCTTGATTGAGTGGATTAACTAAAGTAACTAAAGAAATACTAGGAGCTGTTTGCTTACTTTTAATTGACTTCTTCTATCACAAGTTCTTTGCAATTTTGTGTTCATGCTAGGCAGTAAAACAAAGTGAAAACTATTTAATCTGAATCTGAGTCTCCGTTTTTGCCGGGCTCTGAAACTCTCACAAGCCTCTGTGGTGCACCCTTGTTTAATTGGCACCGACTATATATTTGCCTATTTATCCCATAATACAAATTCTACTCAGGAATCACTTTTGGTTCATTCATTACCATATTCTGAGATCTTAGTATCATCCTCAATAAGTGTGGAATAAATGAGTAAAGTGTGCCTATCAGATATATAAGAAATAGGTTTATAGATGAAAACCTCCAAAACCCAATATCATATATCCTCAATGATTTAATACCAATAAAAGAGACAGTGAAATGGAATAGTTTGCTGCAATGGAAAATTTAAGATGCACTGCCAGAAAGAAACAAGGGTTTCTATAGGGTGTGTGTGTATTGTATAGAAAGCCATAGATCATGAAGTCTGTGAATGGAAAAACAAAACAAAAGAAAACAAAACCTGGAAATAAGGAATGAGTATGATTTCTCAGTGCTACATAGTGGTGTATTTCTGACTACTAGACATACAGTATACATGAGAAGAGAAAAATCCATGTTTCTAGATTTCGAATTTAGAGGAATTGGTGGAAGCACCTAGTATACAAAAGCCGTTAAGTTTGCTGAAAAGGTGAACTCAACCTGAACGTTCACAGTTGAGTAGACGATACACATCGATTTAAAGATGTCTTCATGGTAATTACCATTATGGAATTGTAATAGGAGACAAAAAGTGAATTCTGGCCGTACTAATTATCTTACCAACAAGTTTAAAGCTTTAGAATGATGACTAAAATGTTTTTCTTTATTTTTTTCTCTGTATGTACTCTCTGAATACAGCTCTCAACTCAATTGTTCTTTTCTCCTACTCTTTTTGATTAGTTTAACAGAAGCAAAAATCTTGAACACCTACAAACGTTTTGCAATGATTCTATTGAGTTAAAGAGTATTTCATCAATTTCGTATATAGGTGAATAAAATATTTAAAAATCATTCAGAGCAATTCCGAAGAAATGCTCAAGTGAGTTTTATACCCACAACAGAATAAGAAACAATAAGTCAAAATTTATACTGGGTCAAATGCTCTTAATTACCTTCCAGACATAATTATGCATATACACAGATGGCAGATAGGCGGCTCTGGTATAGGAAAAAAGGTGCGGGAATAATTGTTATAGTTTAAACAACAAGTAAGTTGTTTTACATAGAAAATGATAGGCTAAAGGATGTAGTGAATTCTATACCTAGTCTAGAAGGAGAGGATCTGATTGCCACCATCACAGCCTCCAAATCACAAAATTGCGATAAACAATCTGCATGAATGGTGCACATCTAAGTAGGTGCTTGTAATTGCAGAGCGATGCGACCGATCTTACTGAGGGTCTTGGAAAAGAGCTGAAACGTTCAGATAAACAATGTTTAGATGACGGAAAAGCTGAGCAACAAGCATTGTCGCACACCTAAAATATTATATGCAGGCAGGTTTTCAGAAGCGGCCGCGGCCCTAGAGAGGAGCAGCCGCCAAGCCTGCGGGTACAGCCGGGACCTCTTTGGCACCCATTTTCTCAGGGTGTGGGAGGCCATAAAATAATGAATAATGCTTTGTACTTTCCTAATCAATATATTCTTTTTCCTACCACAGATTTCAGTTTATACTTATCTTGGATTATCACCAAACAAGAGATTTGTGGTTTCTTTTTTTTTATTTGACTTGGTCTATTTGAAAAAAAAAATTCTGTGAATTCTAATGCATTTTGAATGCTGACAGGATGCCAAGGAAAAAAAGATGAAAAATCAATTAAAAGCACTTTCAAAACAAGACCTTAATAATGTTAAGATAATAACAATGTTAATTTTTAACACGAATAATGTTAATGTCCTTAATAAGAACATTAATGTTAATTTTTAATGCTAATTATACATTAATAATGTTAGTGTCCTCCAGAACATTTTTAAGAACATTTTTTAAAGGCTAAGAATATACACTCTACTTATAATGAACCCAAATTTATCCTAATCATTTAAAAATGTTTCCAAATTTTTATAAATATATCAGAATTTTAATTACATGGGAGAAATGAAAGATTGCCTTGAGCAAGGATTAAATATGACCAAACTTTGTAATATTACTTAATTTGATTTAGTTGTTACACCCAATTACTTAATGAATAAAATACTAACTATTAAGAACAGTCATTTAGTGACAATCTCCAAATATTTCTACTTAAATCATTAGGATTATATGATTCCAATAATTTTAATCTAAATGCATACTTTCCGATAAATAAAAATGCATATTGTCTACCATGTAGGAACATGTTTCCATCCTCTAAAATCAGAATAGAGTCTGATTATGTTATATCATGCAGAGTATCAAATATGAGACATTTCTTACAATTTCCTGAATTAAGTAATTTAAACATCTTTGTTGCTATATTTGCTCGTACTTTTGGGATAATCAGTAGAAACAGATAGCTTGCCTGAGTGGAACATAAAATTATGCTATTGTAAATAGAGAAGACACTCTTCAGTTATCTCAATTGGAAATTAACGACCATACTTCTTTATATGAATGTGCCATACCTCTATCTATATATTCTATGTATACAAGGAGAATAACTTTTAACATACTATCGTTAAAGATTATAGTGGTTTTTAAATTCATCTCATATAGCTTTCTTAAGCAACTTCAAACTTCCTCCACCACTTTTTTTAATCCTCTTTTTCTTTTTTCAGTTAGTTCAGGGGTCGGCAGACTTTTTCTGTAAGGACCAGTCAGTATGTTAGGCTCTGCGGGGCATAAGTGATCCAACGCAACTGAAGTCAAGCCTCCTCATTTGCTGACTCTGCATTCAGGAATTTGCCGTATTTGCTAAAATGTACTTGTAACCCTCAGGTCAATATTTGCCCACGGTGCAGACAGCTAGAGAGTGGCGACGGCTCCGTCACCCAGCCCACACAGTCTTGACCGAAGTAATTCTCTGCCTTCTGGTCTCAACTGTCATGATATCAACAAGTGTCCTTTTTTGGTATATTGAGTGCTATGGTTTTTGCATTTTTGTGACTTTTGTTAGTGAGTTTGTTATTTAAATTGGCCCCTAAGCATAGTGCTGAACTGTGGTCTGGTGTTCCTAAGCAGAAGAGGATTGTGATGTGTTAGGGAGAAAATGAATATGTTTGATAAGGTTCTGTTGAACATGAGTTGTAGTGCTGTTAGCTATGAGCTCAATTTTCATAAACCAACAATGTGTATTAAATATAGTATCTTTAACAGAAACACACATAAAACAAAGTTATATATTAATCAGTTGATGAAAATGTTTGACCAGAGGCTTGCCAGAAACTAACTCTGCGTATCTTCTAGAAGAAATGGTTCAGAATTGGCTAAAATGGGGTTTGTAGTAACAGACAACAGCCCTGCTATTGAAATGAGAAAGCAGCCACAGACAATCCTTAAACAAAATGGAGAGTCTATGTTCCAGTACAACTTTATTTATAAAACAGGCAGCCTGATGAATTTGGCTATGGGCTATGGTTTTCCAACCCATGAATAAATATGAAGAAGTCCTGAATGGTAATTTTATAAGGCATTGTACTAGGCACAATGAATTATACAACATTTAATCAGATGTATGTTTATAAATTAATAGAAATGACAACCTGTATACCCACCTTTCTCTAGAACAAAAGTGCCACTAGATTGGTGTACATAGAGGAAAATAACATAACTTTTGACTGAAGGAAATGAAGTATATTCTCTTTCAAGCTAATACTTATATTTGAAAGAAGGATATGAAAGGACAACAGAAAGAGACAAGGAATTATACTGCGTTTATTAGATGAATGTTTTGTGTGTCAGTGTGAGTACTCCCAGAAGCACGTGCTAAGACAGAATTAAGTGATTAAGGATTTTATCAGGTAAAACAAAGATGAAGAGAAATAAGGAGGGATCTGGAGAAGGCAGGGTGGAGGCCAAGTTCAACCCTAAGTGACAGAGAAGAGGAAGATCACTATGCAGTCTTTGGCCAATGTCAACCTCAGAGGAATCTTGTGTCTCCCATGAAGAAGCTGCTGTGGCCCATGATTGGCTTGGGAGCCATCCCTGGGAAGCTGGCCTCAGCACAGAGCTCAGCACAAGGGGTACAGCAGACGTGACACGTGTGCAGTCACCCTTCTGAGGGGGTGGCTTTAATAGCCCTCACAGATTGTGAGCTGAACATTTATTTTTAATCAGGCTTACAATATGCATTAGAGTATTTGTTTATGAACATTTGAAAATGTAGCTGTATTAGTTGCCACTCTCAGTTATACTGGAGCTTGGAGTCTGAGGAAACAGTTTGAATCCTAGATACCCCATATATTGTCTTATGTAAAATATTTAATGTCTCTGAGCCATGCCTTCCTAATTTGTAAAATGATAAATACCTCAACCTCACGTACTGGTTGTGAGGAGTCCACATGACAATGTGTGTAAATTTAGCCCTATGTGAGCTGAGTGTGCTTGGCTCATAGAGGGAGCAAAAAAATGGTAATACCCTCCAGATCCTAAATTTAATGAAAAGTGTATTCTAAAGTTCTGAAAGATTATTTTATTCTCAACAAAGGAAATATATTTAACTTTATATAATCAATGTTAGTTCACTTTTACTAATATCAGCATCCATGAAATATTACATCCTGATCACTCTGTTACCAAGGTTTGCTGAATGATTTGTAAAAGTAATTTAAAAAGTGAGCAATTATAAAATCATCTGTGACAGACATTCATTTTGTCTGCGTAACTCATAATAGTTAGTATGGCTTCATCACGGAATTGTTCCACAGGCGTTATGAAAACATTTTCATGTTGCCAACAAAATAGCTGTTGCATGAGAAATTATTACTTAGCATACCTAGCCATTAACTAGAGTGTACACCTAAAAACCATTAGGAAATGAAAGGAATGTAACAAAGTCTTACTAAATTGATTTTTAATCTGGTTAGATTCCTAGGTTATTATTCTTCACAATTACAGTTACTAAATTACATATTTCAATAATTTGTCATTAGTATATTCAAAACGTGCCATGCATAAAAATGTTGACTTTACATAGTGCAAGGATTTACAACTTAAATTAAATATAAGCATTCTTAACAAATAATGAAGCCCTTCAGATTTCCTCTGGTAATTTAAAACACATTTTTACATAGTGAAAAAAACAATGACAAAAGAACCTATTCGATTAAATACAGCCAGAAAAGTTTCTTTTAATGTTCTACTTGAATAAAATATAATAAAACTGTATGCCCAGAATCAAGACCTTGTTTACTTTATGTTTAATATCACCCTTAGTTTGGGAGGTAGAGAGCATAGAACTAATTCTTAGGTAGGATATGTCATTACAAACATGTTTCTTTTTCTGGCAACTATTCTTTGAGATGTCCTTATCTGGGTAATATCTTCTTCACCAGATAAATGCATTCATTCATGTCCAGAGCAAGGCTAACTTATCATATATCATGTGCAAATATTTGTGATAACCACATAGAATATCAAGAATGTCTTTAGTTTCAAAGAACTGGCCATACAGTAAAGGATATAACTAAAATTCAATCTAGAATTAACAAGGAGTATTAGATACCATCCATTTAGATAGAGGAGTGGTGTGAATGAGAACACGGAATCATTCACCAGTAAATGTTTATTGAGAATCTCTTGTGATCCACGAGTGTTCTAAGAATGGGATATGGTACTTAATAAAACAATAAATCTCTGCCTTCCTGGTTTTCCTTTTCATAGGAGAACACAAACAAAAAATAAATCAATGGAATTATCTATAAGCTTATCTGTAATATGAGACATTGTCACATATTGAAAAAGAACACAGACACTGGAGACATGCTTCAAGGTTTTGAATCTCGTCTCTGCCGTTTTATAGCTCTGTGGTCTGTGGCTATTTCCTAACATTACTATGCTTCATTTCCCATGTCTAAAATGGGGAAAATAAAACTATCTCCCAGTGTTATAATGAGGATTAAATGAGTTCCTGGAATAGTGTATGGAACATACTATATTAGAAATGCCTGATATTCGTATTAATATCATTTGTCAGATAGATATCAGAGCTGAGGGAATGGGTGTTAAGGAGTTTAAGGTGACTGGAGGAGAGAATGGGATTATTTGGTAGAGGATGGTCAAGGAGGACCTCTCTGATTAGATGATACTTAAGTGGAAATTTAAAAACGATCATGAAAGATGGCTTTATATCTGGGAGGAGATTGTTCAGGCAGAGAAAACAGCACGTGCAAAGGCCTCTAAACCATTGTAAAGATCTGGCTTTTACTGTCCTCAGTATGGTAAAAGAGCAGGGGGATTTGGGCAGAGTATAGCATGATCCAACTTATGTTTTAAACAGATCACACTGACTGCTGTCTGAGAAGGGATCAAAAGAAGAAGGCTTATTTAGAAACAATTGCAATAATCTGAGAGAAAAGACAGTGGATTGGACCAGAGTGGTACCAGTGACGATACAAAAAAACCCCCCAAAAAACAGTTGAAATTGAAATATATTTTGTAGGTAGATCTGATGAGACTTTTTGACAGATAGGATCTGGGTTATAAAAAAGAAGTCAAGATGCCTCCCAGGTTTTATCCTGAGAAACTACAGGACAGGATTGCCATTTACCAGGAAAGGAAGATTGGTGGATGGACCAATATTTTGAGCCCTGAGAAAAAATAAATTAGGAAAAAAAAAAAACCCACATCTCACTTAATTTAACAAAAACATGGATTGAAAGGGGGAAGTAGAGGGGCGCTTGGGTGGCTCAGTCAGTTAAGTGTCTGACTTCATCTAGGTCATGATCTCACAGTTCGTGGGTTTGAGCCCCGTGTCGGACTCTGTGCTGACAGCTCAGAGTCTGGAGCCTGCTTCAGATTCTGTCTCTCCTTCTCTCTGCCTCTCCCTGGCTCATACTTTGTCTCTCTGTGTCTTGCAAAAATAAGTAAAATGTTAAAAAAACAAAACATGGTTTCTTTAAAAAAAAGGAAAAGGGGAAGTAGAAGATACACTGTGTATGTATGGCCACGTTTATGGAAGTCTTAAGCTTAAACCGAGGGTTTTCTTTTGTAGGAGAATAGAAGCCTCTGGATCTTCTTCCTTCCCTCCAGCCCCCCACCTTCCTTACTTTTCCTTTCTAAAGAAGATAATATTTGTTAACTTTTTTCTCCGGACTTTATAAGTTGGAATCTTGAACTTACTGCAAAATCGAGTTTGACTTTCCATCTGAAGTAAAATTTGCCACTTGAACAAAACAGAAGCTATTATAAAAAGATAGACTTTGTAAAAACCCACTTGGGTTTTCTTCTTTGTTCGCCTCTAGCCAGAGTGTATAAAACGCAGTGAAGAGTGCTTCTCTGCCACCACTTGAATCTTTCCCCACATCTAGCATCTACTTCTGGTCTCTTAGGTGTCACAGAAAACATCTTAAAAATTTGTAAAGTATTTTGGTTCCAACTCTCCATAAACGATATGCTTAGAAATGTGTTATTCTTGAGATTCTGGGATTTTTTCATTTAGTTTTCATTAAAATACTTTCAAAACATTCCAGTAAAACTTATTTTCATTTTAATGTATAAAATCAAGTTTCCTTATGATTTCCTCATTAGAAACATTTCTAAATGTCATTATTGAAAGTCACAAAAACATAATTTTAAAAACAGAAAGCCATCCTTTGAAAAATTAAAATCAGTTTATCATCAAGTAAGAAACGTAGTTAGTAATTTGCCACACTATTTTTTAAAAGTGTGTGTCTTTGCTGGTTACATCTTTTAGAGAAAACATGACTTTAGAGACATAAGCAAAATCCTTTGTGAAAACTATTAATAAAAAAATCATAATATAAAAGGTTGATATTACAATTGGACTGATACTGTCACTTTACCAGGTCTACATAAATGTGGAGAAAAATGAAACCCTAAGCAGTGCAGTCCATTATTTTGTGAAAGAAATCTGGATTCCTGATAGCTTTTAAAAATTCAAATTTACATCACTATATTGTTATATACTGTGGCTTTTTTCTTCTATTACTTTCAGTTTACAACTTTTCTTTCTGTTAGATATATTGCTTTATCTTTGACAATCAGTGAAATAAGTGGAATGAGTGTATGAATGACAAAGATATCTGAATATCAATACATTTATTCAGAAAACTAAAGGTTAAAATGATTGGTAAAACATAGGTCCAGAGAACATGTAATGATGTTACAAATCAAATATAATTGCTCTATGTTTAGTTAGCAAAAATATTTTCAGCTTGGACATAATGCTAATATCAAGTGAGTTTGATGGTATGAAGGATTCAGATCTCTGTTCTATTACCGTACTAAGCCGGGGCAAAAAGCTCTCCAATGAGAAGAATCAGAACAGAGGTATAATACAATACAGTTTGCAAATGGATCCATCCCTAAAAAAATACAGAAGTGCTAATAGGATGCTAGAACGGGAAAACAATTTAGAAAAATCTCTAGTGCAAAAAATACCATCACAGATTCATCTATTCATGAGTAATCCCAAGGAAGCAGAACATGTAACATTTTGATTTATTTGTTTTCTAGTGAACAAAATTCAAATAACTTTGAGGAAATTGCAATGAATAACTAATGAAATTATATCAGTTAATAGATTGACGATGATACAAGTAAACTGGGACTTGAAATACTGAACAGTGATAATACCAGTAGGGGTCACTTTTCAGTGAGAAGAAACAAATTTGACCCCTGGAAGTTATATATATATATATATATATTCATTTGTCTGAAATAAAACATTTGAAATATCATAAATACTGTATATGCATATGTATTATATGCATTATTGTTATTATGTATACAATATATGTTATCACAGAGAGATGAGAAAGGTTGAAAATGAAAGGACAAGTGATCAATGAATTTCTTGATCCACTCCCTAGATACCACATTGAAACTCTGGATTGGGTGCTAGAGAGTATAGGTATAGAGAGGCAGCATGGGAAAGATCTGAGACTTTTTCAGAACTAGGGTTACAGTGGGGTTTCTTGTTCCTCTTCTTCACCAGAAAACAAAAAGGAAAAAAAAAGTCCATTAGAGAATATCTTCCGGAGACAAAGACTGACTACATTAAATTATAAACGATATCATCTGATTGTGCAGCAGTGCGACCTGGGACAGAAACTCCCTTATTCCTAATCCAGTGGCTGTTGGGGGTAATGTAAGAGATACAGAAATTTTCACCAGTCCTTAAGGAACAGTTTAGTAAGGCAGCTTAGAGCTGAGAGTCGGTATGTCTTCCAGAGAAGCAAGAACTGTGTAACCGAAGCAGCAGGGTGGACATCCCCAAGGCACTTATGGCCGATTTTCTGTGGGTGAGAAGCTCAGTGAAATTGCAGGAGAGAGCCCTGGTCAGCAGAGGAAGACTGCTGAACTTCCCTGGGAGCAAGAAATGAGCACTGCCTGTTCGGAAAGAACAGTTTGTGGGCTACTTGGGTAAAGGGAGCAGCAGAAGAAGGGCCGGCCACTAAAGAAGAGGCAACAAGACATCAGCAGGAGCCAGCAAAGGCTGTGCCAAAAAGCTAAGCATTTGCGGATGAAGTAAAGTGTGTTGAGAAAACAAATCCTGGATGTGAGGGCGATCTGGCTGTGACATCTGTCACCCCATTGATCGCCAGGGCTGATTCGGCTTATCAGGCTGGCTAGGCGGGTGTCCCCTTCCTCCCTCACCGCTCCATATGCGTCCCTCCCGAAGCTGCATGCTCGGTGGAAGAGGACGACCATCCCCGATAGAGGAGGACTGTTATCCGGTGAAGGGTATACGAGTAGCTGCGCTCCCCTGCTAGAACATCCAAACAAGCTCTCAAGAAAACAAATCCTGAAGGACAGAGACACAAAATGAGACAAAAATCTACAGAGAGAGAGAGAGAGAGAGAGAGAGAGAGAGAGAGAGAGAGAGAGAGAGAGACTGTTTCAACAGAAAGAGCAGAATTACCCTGATGGGACATATTTCAGTACCTCTTGAACCTCCAACCCCATCAGTGAGAATGGGGCTCCAGCAGCAGATGAAATCAGTTCTAGAAAGCAAAGGAAGTAGCATTATTGGCACATTTGAGTTGCAATGCAGACTTGGACAAACCATTGTATGCAGCAAGCTCTCTTTGTAAAAACTGAAGTAAATTGCAAAATAAATTCTGACACCATTTTATCTTCTGCAAGACTAACAGCAGTACTCCCACTTATTTGGTTCCAGGACAGTTTAGTATTTTATTTAAAATAGGTTTCTTCCATCTTTGCTCATGAACTGCATTCTGTGTCAACAGCTGTCATTTATGTTTTTGGCAGCAGAGCTGTTACTGCAAATCGACATTCAGTGAGTCATATTACCTCATCCAATTAGATTAAGAGGCTGTGAACAAGGGGTGCTGCTTTTTCTGGTGAACATTTTTGGTCCAAAAGTATGCATTTTGTTCCATGATAAGACAGGACGGTGGAGTGGCACCTGGGTGGCACAACTCTTGATTTTGGGATTGGTCGTGATCTCACAGTATGTGAGATCTGGCCCCAAGAAGGGCTCTGTGCTGACAGCATGGAACCTGCCTGGGATTCTCTCTCTCTTCCTGTCTCTTTGTCCCTTCCTCTGCTCATGCAGCATGTTCTTTCTCGCTCTCAAAATAAATAAACTTAAAAAAATTCCTGGAATTTCCTATAAAATTACTCTCATGCTATTTAGTTGAAATACACTATTTTTTCTGGTAGGCATTAAGCTACTTAATTTGTATGATACATTAAATTTGCTATTTATGATAATCTGAAATTATTAAGGTTGTAATGTTTCTGAATTTTAATTCACCAAGTTTTCCCTCGCCTGGATTTTACACAGAATGTTGCAATTTTTCTCTAAATTTTCCAGAGTTGAAAGAAATATCAAAGTCAGAAGGGGAAAGTTTTCTAAAATGTGCTCAAATAGTAGTATAAAATAACTATCTTCCTTTTTTTTCTTTTAAATATATGACTCATCTACTGGACATGAAAAATAGAGTTCACAATCTTCAACTTGCCTTAAGTAAAATCTTAGAGCCTTAATTCTACTATCTGCTTGGTATTAAGAAAACTTGTGCAATTTACGAATTACATTTATAGTCTCTTATCTAAATGTATCATTCATAAGGGAAAATGAAATAGATAAATTTTGCCTGTCTCAGCAAATTAACAGGTTAGTTAAAATGTTGTATAATCATTACTCTAAACCTGCCTGTTGCGTTAATCGACCTCAAAGCATTCAGACTGAATGATGTACTGCTTTGAGGTCTAGCAGACATACCAAAGAAGAGATCCCACTATTATGAGTAAGGACTGCTCTTTGAATGTCGATGAATGACAGTGGAGGAAAGGAGTAATACATGATCTCACAAAATCATTCATCAAATTTGAAAGCAGGTTCACCCTCAACAATGCTATGTAATCACTCTGAAAAATGAAGTTTTCAAAATAATTCTGTCAACGTTGGCCATGCCTTAACATAATTACTTCAAATAATAATGGTTATGTGTGCAAATGTCTCCTGGTAAACTTCTCTGGGAAATTGCCTTTTAGATCCTTGGTCTTCCTTATAGCTGACATACTACATTAGAAGCTTTTCTTTTTTTCTCCTAGCCACCACACTATACATGTATATATTACATGTGTGTATCTATTATGTATTAATGGCTTATTTTTGCATAGACAACTAGTCTTTTTAAATGTCTACCACATCCAGTTAGCTTACCAGAAATAAGCTCACCTTAGTGGCTCTTCCTTGGGGACAGGCATTCCATGCCATTCTCATGGTCTTTTCTACTCTGCATACATCTGAAAAACCCAGATTTTCGAGAACATACAGACTGGAAATAGTTGCATCTCCCTTACTCTATCTCCAACACCGTGAGCCATATTCTGACTGAGGTGGTAAGAAACTGGGAACTTGAACCCCTCCTTGACCATATTTTCTCTGCCACCTTCCTATGCCCCCACTTTAGAGCTATGATTGGCAGGAATAACATTCCATGTAAGTTGTGTTCTCTGTGAAAAGCACATTCATTTTGAGAAAAATAAAAGTGTGTTTCAGGTCTATCTTAATAATTAGAAAATTAGAGTAAGAAATTAGACTTAATTAGACTAAGAAAATGTGCACGGGTAGCTGTGTACATGTGCAGGTACAATATGCACATTTCAGAGACTAGGAGGTCAGAGATATCTGTGCACAAAGACCAAAGTTCAATTATTTGCTAACTGTGGAAAAGTAGCAAATTTTCTGAACCTCAGTTATTTATTCTACTAAAGAGCTGTTCAATGTCAACATTTTTAGTAGTTGTAGTAAATATATAATAATAATAATAGTAATAATGCATATTATTTAGCATTTACTACATGCAAGGCACTGGGCTAAGTGCATTATCTCAAAACGAAATTCATACTGGGGCCCCTGGGTGGCTCAGTCAGTTAAGCATCTGAATTCAGCTCAGATCATGATCTCACAATCCATGGGGTCAAGCCCCACATGAGGCTTTGTGCTGACAGCTCGGAGTCTGGAGCCTACCTCAGACTCTGTGTCTCCCTCTCTCTGTCCTTCCTCTTATTGAGCGCATGTTCTCTTTATCTCTCTCTCTCACACACACAGACACAAATAAATAAACATAAAAAAATAAATAAAATTAATACTTAAGAAGAAAAAATGATCAATTTTACTAATTTGAAAACTCAATCTTTGTACAAGTCAGACCGAATTCACATGTACTAAACATGCAAAAGTAAATCAGTGACCACAGAACATTTTAGACTTTTCAGCAAGTGCCACTGGATATTATCTTAGACATGCAGTTCAGTAACATATTTCAAGTCAACCAATATTCTTGACAGTTATCCTTCATGAAGTCTGTGACTATACCAACAAGATTTGCAAAAGCAGAGAGCATAGAAAATTGAAAAAAGAGATTCATTTTTATGGTTCAGATATATTACAAAACCTTGACCAGAAGGTCTCAAGAAAGTAAGGGAGGATTTGCAGTTTTAGAGTTTATTATCCAATTCAGAATCCTGTAGAGTATTTGATTAAGGAGAGAAAGCTACATCTGAAAGGCAGAAAGCCTAGTGAAAGGAGCAACAGGCTTCCAGTGTCGCCATATGCATTGTAAACTATACTCTTTTATAGATTCTTGTATGACTCGGAGGATTAAGGATTTATTTTTCAATATAACTACCATATTTGCATGATATTTAACAACTGTTCCAATCTAAATTTCTAAAACTTAATTAATTAACCTCTCATGGGAAATTTTAAAATATATATTTGGCGTGACATTAAAGTGATTTTTTAGTACGCACAGAGATTAGTCCATCAAAACTGAAATATTTTCTCTGTTAGCCACCAACTCCAAAAATAGAAAATTTGGCTTTTTCAACATAAGTTTGGTATGTGATCAATATCAGAATAATTATTAAATGTCTTAAAAGTAAAATTTTGGAAAGAGGGATGATTCAAAAAAGCTTATGACATTTTTTTTTAAAGAATGGG
>PISW01014643.1:0-20244 GCA_004023785.1 Mungos mungo | reverse complement strand
AACTTATTTAAACATCATAAAAGCCATTTACGAAAAGCCCACAGCCAATGTTATCCTCAATGGGGAAAAACTGAGAGCTTTCCCCCTGAAATCAGGGACACGACAGGGATGTCCACTCTCACCATTGTTGTTTAACATAGTGTTGGAAGTCCTAGCATCAGCAATCAGACAACAAAAGGAAATAAAAGGCATCAGAATTTAGCTGCTTTTCATGTCCATAAAAGTAATAGGGTCACTTTGTCAATTTCTACAAAAACATGCCGGGATTTTGGTAGTGATCCTATCCAGTCTATACCAGTTTGTGGGGAACTCAAATATGAATACTGCTGAATCTTCCCATCTATGAGCACGGAATGTCTCTTGACTTATTTAAATCTTCTATAAGTTCTCTCAGTGATGTTTTGTAGTCCTAACAAATCTTGCATTTCCTTTGTTACATTTAGCACTAAGTGTTTTATTTTTTTTTTTGATGCTATTGTAAATGGAATTGTTTTCTGAATTTAATTTTCAGGTTGTTGATATTATGTGAAAATCGGATTGATTGTTTTGCAGAATGATCCTGTATCCTGCAGTCTTGTTAAGATCATCTCATTTATTAGTTCTAGTGGTGGTTTTTTGTAGAAGTCTTAGGATTTTCTCTATGTAGGATCAGGTTATCCGTGAATAGCTTTATTTCTCCTTTTCAATATTTATGGCTTTAATTTCCCTTCCTTTCTCTTGTTTTCGCCCCTTCTTCCTTTCTCTGAGGGGGTGTGGTTATTGCCCTGCCTGGAAGTCCCGCGCCATGCTGAGGGGAGGATGCGAGTGACCCTTGCCTTGTCCACGGTTTTAGGAGGGAAAGCCCTCAAGTCTTTATCAAAAGCTATCCTGATGGGAGATGTAGGCTGTTTGTTTTTACATGTCCTTTACCAGGTTGAGGACATTCCTTTCTTTTCCCAATTTACTGAGAGTTGCTCTTTAAAAAACTATGAATAGGTATTAGATTTTGTCAATCATATTTTTCCACATTTACTGATGGATCGATTTCCAGATGCTTGTCCATCCGGCACTCCTGGGACAAATTCCGACTGGTCATGGCTTATCATCCTTTTTAGGAGCTTGTGGATCTGGTTTGCTAATATTTGGTGAAGGGCTTCGTGTCTGCGTTCGTCAGAGACGCCGGTGCTCCAGAAGTGCTCGCATGTTCTCGGGGCGCCTGAGTGGCTCGGTTGGTTAAGCGGCCGACTTCAGCTCAGGTCATGATCTCGCGGGTCATGAGTTCGAGCCCCGCGTCAGGCTCTGTGCTGACAGAAGTACTTGGATGTTCAACAAAGACACGAGATGGTAGATTTTGTTTGGCTCCTTTGTGTCTTGGTAGCTGCTTGTTCATTTCATCTTCGTCGGCACGAACGTTCCCACGTTACCCCCCCCCCCCCCCGCCCCGTGTGTCTGGGGTTGGGAGGGAGCCCTCTCCCCTCGCTGGCTTTGCAGTCGGACCTCCTCTTTTTTCTTCTGTTCAGCGTCGCTCGGGGGCTCCTGGGCTCAGCCCTGCTGACGCCGTCGGGGACAGCCCCACGTGGCGCAGCCTCGCCGACGCGCGAGTGGCCTCGCAGGCGTGAGCTGTGTGTAGGGCCGGCCTCCGTGGAAGGGGACCTTCCCTGGGCTCTCAGGGCTGTCACCAGATGCTGCTAGGGTCTCCCTTCCTGTCCCACTGAGACTGTGGGTGTGGGCCCCCCCTGCGGCTGAGGCACTGGGGCCCGTGTGGGTCCCTGAGGGGGGGGTCCCTGCGGCTGAGGCACTGGGGCCCGTGTGGGTCCCTGAGGGGGGGGTCCCTGCGGCTGAGGCACTGGGGCCCGTGTGGGTCCCTGAGGGGGGGGTCCCTGCGGCTGAGGCACTGGGGCCCGTGTGGGTCCTTGAGGGGGGGGTCCCTGCGGCTGAGGCACTGGGGCCCCAGGGGCTCATGCTGCTCTGGCTGCGGCTGGGCCTGCGCTTCTGTTCCCCCACGAGGGCCCTGTGTCCCTGAAGCTCGTGGACGAGAAGGACCAGCAGGGCCATGAAGACACAAGCTGTGGCAAGGGGCAGACTCTCTGCAGGTCTCAGACCAGTGTTTCCAGTGCATTTTAGTGGGAGCGCCCGCCTCCCCCCTTGCTGGACAGAGTCTGGGGGTGCTCCCCCCCCGAAAACGTGCCGTGCACACGCGGCTCTGTTTCCCCTCCATCCACACCTGTAGCTGTGGAAGGCTGGGGCTGCATCTCAGCTGGAAAATTAACACTTGAATCCTAAATAATAATAATTACTGTTTCTGGTTATTTTGAATCTGCTGACAAAGACCTTTACAAAATAATTGCACTGATCAATCCCCCGTGAGCCACAGGGAAGACTCCTGAGCTGGGGTGTGATGGGAACATTAGTAAGGCTTCTGTAATGGTATTCTGCGCGGTAATTGCAAGGGGTGTGTCATGTGAAGGCGCCTGACGTAGTGTCTTGTAACAACACATGGTTTCCATCAAGCAGCAGATGGCCGTTCGCCTCCCCTTAGAATAAAATCATAATCTAACCCCACCCACCACGTCTGCTGCAAAGCGGGAGCGAGGCACATGCCGCGCATTTCCAATCTGTGCAACTGCCCTTGAAAGCACGTTGCAGCGAGAAGTAGCCTGAAAAAGAAGCAACTTTTTAGAGTTTCAGCTGAAAGAATCCTGGGGAAATTGCGTTCACAGGAACTGTAAATGTTGTTTACAAACACACAAATAAAAACCCACTTCTATTTTTAAGACCTCTGGTCCCTGGAATGTAAACCTGATACACACAGGACAAAACCCACCTAGAGACACCCTCGCTGTGCTGGAGAGAATTTAATTCACAGAAGGAGGTAAGGAGAGTTTTCTCTTTCTGCTGCGCTGAATACTTTCACAAGACTTTTTAAAAATTGAGATCTAATTTGGGCCGTGTGATTCATCCTTGTAAAGCGTACGGTTCCGCGGGTTTCAGTGTGCTCACAAGGTCCCGCCACCATCTCTGCCAGTGCCCGAACTTTTTCATCACCCCCCCCCTCCCCCGAGTAAACCTAGCCCCTCACCAAGGCCGGGCTCCCGCCCCGGTGTGATGAGAGGCGGCCGCCACCAGGGGGAGACATTCCTCCAGCAGATTCTCCCGCCGCCGCCGCCGCCGCCCCTGCACCGCGTGGGGCTGCCCTGGGAGAGCGGAGGCTGGCGGGCGTCTGCCGCTTCTCCAAGGGCGAGCCCTTTCTCCAAGACAGTGTCCCCAAATTGCCACACTGGATCCTTTGGTACAGGAGGCTCTTGCTTGAGGTAGCATTTGGGCAAACACTACTTCCTATATAGTGACTGTGTATTTGTTTGAACTTGTAATAGAAAAAAACCATATTAAGTCCATGAGATTATTTTACTTAGGATAAGGCTAAGTTAAAGAAATGGGGCGCCTGGGTGGCCCAGTCGGTTGAACATTCGACTCTTGATTTGGGTTCAGGTCATGATCCCAGAGTCATGAGATTAAGCCCCAGGTCAGGCTCTGCGCTGAGCACCTAGTCGGCTTGGGATTCTCTCTCCCTCTCTGCCCCTTCCCAGGTTGCACACATGCTCGCTCTCCACTCTCTCAAAAAAAATTAACAGTGATTCACTGATAACAGTGTCACGCACTCCTTAAATAACTGCCAGCACGAGTGCCACGTGGACTCGCGTGGGGCGCTCAGCGGCCGCGGCCTGGGGGCGGCGCTGGGGGAGGGCGGCAGGAGGGTGCGGACGAAATCCCTCGAGGGAAGTGAGGATGGGGAATTCTACTTTCAGAAACATGTAGAAACCGCCCTCCCTCCTGGGGGCCCGGATCCTCCCCTGCTGATCCTCAGGGTATTTCCAACCCCTTCCCTCCTCTCCCAGCCTCTGAAGCGAGAGGCTTTGATTTATTTCCTGCTCTGGAGAGCTGGGCAGGGGAGACCGGCCCCTCGGTAATTTGGAGCTTCCTCATGCTGCTAATGCAATCAGGAAGCTGGCCCTTTATAGAATTAGAGGCTCCGGTGCCTGCTTGCAGCTCCCGCCCCTGTCACCCGGCGAGCAGGGGGAGGCGTGGGGGGCTTTGGGGGCAGGTAGCCGCTGGTGGACTTAGCCAACAATTCTGAAACCTGGAAATCAGGTGCTGGGAAATAAACTTGAGTAGGTGAGCCCCTCAGTGTTTTGCAAACTCTGTCTGTGGCCAGCCCTCTCCTCCGGCGCGGCCCTCAGGAGCCCTCAGCAATCGGTGCCTGACCCCATGTTAGTGACAGTCCTGTGGACTAAGGTTTATTATCCCGTTCTCTAGATTGGGACGCTGACAAGGAGAGCAGCTGTAACGCTGGTTCCCAGAGCGAAGGCGTTTGGATTCCGGTCTGTGACGCCAGCACTGTCTGCACGTCTTCTCGGGCCTCTGGACCCGCTGCACCCCGTGACCCGGGGCCCCTGCGTGTGCGACATTGAGCCTCCTGCGGCCGTGGGGACCGCCAGCTCTCTCACACGAAACCCAGGACGTCCTAGGTTTCTCCAGATCACACAGTGTTGCGATTTGGGGGAGGGGATGCCCAGGCCGAGTCATTGCCTTTGGGAGGAGGACAAATTCCAGTGGCCTGGAGCCGTGCGCACAAGGGGGACCCCACTTCCTGCCTCACGTGCTTGGCGGGGGGGCCGCGCCTGGGTGGCTCCGTCGGCTGAGTGTCAGACTCTTGATCTCTGCTCAGGTCATGATCCCAGGGTTGTGAGCTGGAGCCCCACGTCAGGCTCTGCGCGCACAGTGTGGGGCCCGCTTGGTGTTCTCGCTCCCTCTCTGCCCCTCCCCCACTCATGCTCACGCTCTCTCTGTCTCAAAATAAATAAACTTAAAAAGAAGAGAAATATTTGTTGAGGACATAAATAAATGAATCAATCAGATAATAGACATAATATTTGGTCTTAAATAATGAACAAGGTGGGGGACGCCAGGGGGGCTCCATCGGTTAAACATCCGACTTCAGCTCGGGTCATGATCTCACGGTCCATGGGTTCGAGCCCCACGTGGGGCTCTGTGCTGACAGCTCAGAGCCTGCAGCCTGCTTCCGAATCTGTGCCTCCCTCTCTCTTTGCCCCTCCCCTGCTCTCTCAAAAATAAATAAACATAAAAAATCGTTTTAATACAAAAATTAAAAAAAGAATGACCAAGGTAACGAGGTGGGGTTTCACTGGGAAGCCCGCGTGGTCTGCCGTCGTCCCTGGTTCTCTGGGGGCCGAGGACCCTGTGGCCCCCGAGACGCCCCGAAGGCGTCTTTGGTCCAGTCTGTCCTGCCACCACACGGGGGCGCAATTGGACCTTTGAAAATTATGTGTGCGAGATGGAGTGTGTTTTTCTGTATTTATAGCATCCACCAAATGAAAAAGGCAAAACCCAGTTTACTACACAGGGAAAGAGAGGAATCGGTCTCCAACGAGAGGGCGTGCTGTCCCTGTGCCCAGAGACGGGGAGGGGGCTGAGGAAGGGCTGGGATCCACCGCGGGGCCCAGGGTGCGGGGGAACAGCCGAGGCCTGAGCCCCAGTGACAGGGAGGGGCAGGACCACCCACGGGGACCTTCGGGGGGCCCGCCTCCCCGCTGCTGTCCTGGCCGGCACCCACCGCCCTGGGGCCCTGGCGCCCCAGAGCATCCTGGTTGTAAGGGCGATGTGGGGGCAGGAGGCCTCAGGGTGAGGACCCTGGGGGCCCAACTGGTACCCGGCACATGGACCAGGAGAGGACAAACCATCAGAACCAAAGGCAGGGGTTCTTGGGGGGCAGCAGACCTGGGGGACACAGAGGGATGAGGGACGGCAGGCTCCCTGGAGTCTGCAGGCTGCAAGTCCCCGGAACCTGGGGCTCCTGAGCGGTCCCTGCTGCTGAGGGCCCGGGCCTCGGCGCCAGGCAGCCTCAGAGAGTCCGGAACGCCGCCTGCGGGTCACGAGGAAGGGCCCCGTGGGAAGGGCCACAGCAGCCTGTCCCCAGTCTGGAAGGTGGCGAGGACTCACAGAGCCTCCCTCCCCGTCCCCCTTCCTTCCTTCCTCTGTTAGTGTATCTCAACTAATGAATGAGTTAAACGTAAAAAGTGGCTTAGGAAATCTGAAGCCCTGTGTTAAAACATAGTGAAGACTGAGTACGTTCCCCAGGGAAGCGGCAGCTTTACTCACAGCGGCCGTGCGGCCAGCGTCCGGGGAGGGACGAGCGCACAGGCAAACGGGGCCCTGCATACAGGGGAGCGTCGTTCAGCGGTGCAGAGGCACCTGCTACCCACGGATGAGCCCGGAGGACTTTGCGCCGGGTGAGCCGAGCCAGCAGCAGCAGGGCGCACGCTGTGCGGTCCCCCGGGGAGGGGTCCCTGGAGCCATCAGAGCATGGAGAGAGAGCAGGGGCGGGGGAGCAGAGGGGAGTCAGCGTTCAGTGGGGATGGAGTTTCCGTCCTGCAGGGAACGGGGATTGGAGACGCGGGTGGGGACAGCGCCGTGAATCATCTCGATGTTCGTGCCACTGAAGGTCATCACGGTGCTGGGTTTGGGTGCACGTATTTTACGACTTAGAAATGCGAGCGGGAAGGTCATGCGTCAGGGAGACTCCCTCTGCCTGGACCCTTCGTTTGGGAATTAGGGGCGCTGCTCTTGGGGTGAGGAGGGCCCCGGGCGCGGGCCTCGGGGTGGAGCGGGCCCTCCTGAGCCCCAGCCCCTCCGGGAGAAGCCCGGGGCTCCGCCGCCAGGCACAAGGCGGGTGGTTTTGTTCTCACGCCTGTCGTGAATGGGAGGGAGGGGGCCGAGCTGGCCGGTGCTGCGTGGCGGGCGGCGGAGGCGAGGCCCCAGCGCGTGCGGCAGGGCCGTCCTGGGCGCGGGGTCACGTCTCCTGTTCTGCACGTCGCTCAGGGACCTGCTCTGTGCGCCGTGGGGGCTGCCGACTGTGGGGGGTGAGGCCGGCCCCGCTCCGTCCGTCCCCCGAGAGGCGTGTGTGGCGTAGTTTAAGTGGATGTCATTCTCTTCCTTTTCAAGCCCAGTAAAACCTGCCCTAGGGGCCCAGTGCCTCTCTCCCCCGCCGCCTCCACGTGGAAAGGTGTCCGGGCCACCAGCGGCCTCTGTGTGGCCACCGGCCCTGTGGGTGCCTCTCCCAGAGGGCAGGGCCGCTTCAGACCCTGTCTCCTCCACTGGGAGGTTTCTCGTTGGCCCGCGATGCGGGTGTGAGGCCGGGAGAGCCAGGGCGGGAACCCCAACAGTCCGGGAGGGGCCTGCCGACGCGGGGCAAGCGGCCGCCTTCTGTGCAGACGAAACACTCGTTTCTCCCCCAGACTTCTCGAGGTAGGTTACTGCCCAGGTATTTTCACTGGAACGTTTAGGCTCAAAAAAACCTGAGGTTGGAGTTCTTTATTTACGGATTTCCAACGTGGGCAAAGTTTTCCTTGGCACAGAGGCCCGGGCCGGTGAGGTCAGAACCCACAAACTTTGTCATTTTGAAACAGACTGACGGTCAGGGAACAGCTGCGGGTGGGGGTCCAACCCCCCCCAGCCCCCCTGCACGCTCACTTCTGGCCTGGACACAAGTACGGCCCCCGCCCCCTATGGGGATGTCCCTGGAAACCTCGTGAGAAAAACCGGAACCGCCCTCCAAAGGCTCTGGCGTCTGAGACTGGCCGACTGGCTCTCAGAAGGGGGGTCCTCAGGCAGACGCCTCTCCGCACTCTGGCTGTGACGTCCGTGCAGCTCATTCCGATGGGGGGTGGGAATCTGGGGTCCTCTGCTGCCTTCGGGGGCCCCTCGGCCAAGCCCACTCACCACAGGGCCAAGCGGTGGTTCCCCGGCCCCACAGGCTCACAGGGGGGACAGCAGTTTCCAGATGCCAAGGGCCTGCGTCTGGCCCTCAGCCCATCGCTGAGCCCGAGCCGACAGCTCCTTGCACCTGGTGGCCTTCAGGAGCCGCGGGGCCCAGCCTGTCCCCAGGCTTTTCCAGATGGCAGTTCTTGCGAGTGGGCCCAGCAGCCAGGTTCCCCTCCTGTGCCCGCAGGGGGCCATCCACCGCGCTGTTCCGTCTCCGCCGCGCTGGTCCGTGCAGGTCTGCGGGTGGAGTGACTGCCCGGTGCCATTTCACAGAAAATTAGGCCAGCGATGCTCTTCCCAATTTGAGGACACAAGTCTGAGGCTGTCCCTTTGGCCCCTTGTCCTTAACCATCCTGGGCCCCATTCGGAAAGTGCAGCCCCAAGCCGCGTGACCCCAGGCCTGGATGTGACCCCAGCCCTGGCCCAGGTATGACCCCAGCCCCGGGCCTGACCCCAGGACCGGATATGACCCCAGACCTGGCCCATGTGTGACCCCAGACCCGGCCCAGGTATGACCCCAGTCCCAGGCCTGATCCCAGCCCCGGTGTGACCCCAGGCCTGGACGTGACCCCAGCCCGGGGCTGCAGAGCCATATGCGCTAGGGGGCATCGGTGGAGGGGGTGCTGGGTGCTTCCTCCTTCCCCTGGGGGACCCTGTGGGTGGCTGTGTGTCGCTGTTGGCCAGGTTCATAGCCCGGGACAGAAGTCCTTGCATGACGTAAAGGTCTGCCCTTCCGTCTGCCTACTGAAGGCTGGCCTCGCGTGACGAAGCCACGTGGTGGTCTGTGGGCCACCCTCCGGCCCCTCCCCAGGTGCTCACCCCCAGCCAGCCTTCCCCTCTGACCTGCAGGGCAGGGGCCACGTGCCCTGGGGGCCCCTCCTGGTCGTGCTGCGGGTGACCACAGGGGCCGGGACCAGCCCGCCACTGTCTGTGGAAGTCTTGGGTCAACAGTTTGTGACCGAGGTCTCGAGGTCTGGTTCTCATGGCACGTGGCTTGTTACTTCCGGTGGCTTGGCTGGAGAGGGTGCCCCTCGAGGTGGGCCGGCCCCGCGGCTCCCGCGCACCTCGATCCCCCCACCACGTCCCGATGGGCGTCCACGGCAGGCGCTCAGTTTCCAGAGTCTACTTCCGGCTCAGTGCACAGCACCTGCCCGGTTAAAATGTGGGCACAGAACCCCCTCGTCTGAACCGTGGCTGCCAGCCGTGCCCGCTCTGGGGGCCCCGACATGCGTGCGAGCCCTGAGCCACCCGCCCGCTGTGTCCTGCTCAGCGGTCCGCCACCCCCGGTCCTCACGGCCTTGGGCCTGCAGGGACCGGCTGGTCTGCGCGCCCCTCCCAGTGCGGCCAGGGCGCCCCCCTCGCTGCACTTGACGCGCCTGGTCTGCTCACGCCTGCAGCAGTGGCTCCTTGTCATCTGCGCCCTCCTGTCCTCTCCTGGTGCCTCTTTCGACCTCAGGTTCTCCACCGACGCCCCGTCCCCTGCCCCCAGGCCCAGCGCTGCTGGGTTTCAAGCCCTTCTGCTCTGCCCCCCGGGGAGCGAGCTCTGTGTGGATGCCTGTTTGTTCCTGGGGCCCCCGAGTCCCCTGTGCCTGTACCGGTACTAGACGGTACCAGGTGGCCACGGGGGACCCGCCTGTTTGCCCCTCGTCAGAGCCCAGGGTCCCGTGTGGACCCAGCAGCCCTCCGCGAGTTCCGCTCGAGTGACCGCCCTTAGGGCCAGCAACGAAGGCCGCAGGAAGCCCGGCCCCCAGAGAGGCCGGGGAGACGGCGGGGGCGCGTCGTGGGAAGAGACGGCGTCCGAGGAAGGTCGCCTCACGTCTCGTGGACACGGGACCGCGGCCCCGGCCTTGCCGCCCCTTGCGGTGGGCGTTTGCGCAGGAAGGCTGGGCCTCACCCCAGAGCCACAGCCGCCGTGGGCGCTTCCTCGCATCTGTGCCATGTGCTGCCCCGGGGGGGGGGCCGGGGGGGCCGGGCCACGAGGGCCGGACGTGGTCACACTCTTCACAGAAAGCTCCACGTGTCCGCCTGCCCCACGCCTGCCTCTTACTTAGGTGGTGGGTCTTTTTTGTGGCAGAGTTCCCATTTAACTTATTTTACCTAAACTGCTTTTTTGTTTTGGATAGGTTTTTTTTGTTTGTTTGTTTCCTAGTTTATAATAGCTCTTTTGACTTCATGCCGTTTAAGAAAGTCTAGGGGCGCCTGGGTGGCTCAGTTGGTTAAGCGTCCGACTTCAGCTCAGGTCATGATCTCACGGTTCGTGGGTTCGAGCCCCGCATCAGACTCTGTGCTGACAGCTCAGAGCCTGGAGCCTGTCCTCGGATTCTGTATTTTCCTCTCTTTCTGACTCTCCCCTGTTCATGCTGTCTCTCTCTCTCTCAAAAATAAATAAAAACATTAAAAACAATTTAAAAAAATTTAAAAAAAGTGCAGACTAACGTTGAATGTAATTTGCCTTCAAGGTAAAATACCGCCATCAAGTTCGCTGCCCACCGTCGCGCGCTGACCGGCAGCCCCCGTGCGGGCAGGGCTCACAGACCCGCGTCCCGCCCCACGAAGCAGCCTTGGAGGCTGGTTCACAGGGGCGAGGCCGGCTCTGGGGGGCCCCCGGAGCATGGGTGTCACATCCAGCCTCGGCTCTTTGTTTGGTTTTGAGGTTCGTAACTCTCCTGCCCCCAGGCCCAGTGAGAGTTTGTAACAGCGGGATTCGTGTGGATGGAGGAGTTGGATTAGAGTGAGTGCAAAACTGGGGAGACCGGGTGCAGGGCAGCAAGCCCCGACTGCCGACCACCGTCAGCGCTGCGACCCCTGCCCCCACCCCTGCCTGGAGAGGACCTGGGGGCTCGGCCCCTCCCCCTGTCTGCATTCTGAGATTTATCTTGAGGGCCCATGACACATGGGAAGTTTTGCCAGCCTGTCCACTGCCGATTTTCTCTTGTCCTGTTTTTATTCCTGGCCCCCGGCTCTAAATCGCTGTCTAGTTGAACCTGGAGTTGAGCCTCCCGCCCCGCGTGCTTTGGGGAGCTTGCACCCGAGCGCGCTGGGAGCTCGTTGCGGAGGACTCGTCAGTGGTGTTTGCGCCTATCGGCAGATCCGAGGCCTGGAGAGGCTGGAGGGAGGGGCGCTGGAGGACGTGTTCGCACAGGTCCAGACGGTGAGCGTGCCAGGAAGCCCGTCCACCCCTGTCAGGAAGCGCTGCTTGCTCGCGAGGACTGCTGGAGGGTTCCCCGGGGGGCAAGCAGCCAGAGCCCCGAAGTGTTTATTTTTATTTTTTTATTTTAGAGAGAGAGACTGTGGGCAGGGGAGAGGCGCAGAAGGAGAGAGAGAATCCCAAGCAGGCTTCACGCCCAGTGCAGGGCCCAATGGGGGACTTGAACTCCCAAACCGTGAGCTCATGACCTGAGCCGAACAACCGCCTGACCCCCCGGTGCCCGGAGCCCTGAAGTGTTTGCAACCGGACGCCACAGGCCTGTCTCTGCACCTCCCTGCGGGAGGCCTGCGGGTGCCGGGCCCTGTGGGGACACAAAGGGGATTCCAGGAGACAGGCGTGGGGTGGGGTGCGGAGTCAAGTGGGAAGAACAGGGAAAAGTTCATCTAGAGAGTGACTGAGGGGGGGTGTGTGGACATCCTGAGGGAGACGGACCGGCCAGCATGTCTGGTGCGTTCCGGAGCAGCCAGGCCCACGCCAGGCCCAACGCTGGGCGGGAGAGCGGCGACACGGGGACAGTGGGGTGCCAGGAGTTTGGGGAGCAGGGGCACGGGGTTTAGGCGGGAGCAGGTGCAGAGTTTGGGCCGGAGCAGGGGTGCAGGGTTTGGGCGGGAGCAGGTGCAGGGGCCCAGGGGGAGCAGGTACAGGGGTGCAGGCCATGTGAGGAGCATAGTTGGGGGACACTGGAGGGCTGAGTGCAGGGCCCTGCAGGCTGTGGGGGAGTCATGTTGGCCTGGGTTGGGGGACGGTCCAGTCATCCACCCAGAGCCACCTAGAAAACTGGACACCTGCGCAGAAGTTGGTCCCCCTCTGCCCTCCTGCTGCAGCCCCAGGCCCTGGGATGGCCCGGTCTCAAGGGTCCAGATGCTCTGGGTCCCAGCGCTGCCTCTGTCCCTTCCTGTGTCCTGGAACCTCGGGCTTCCATGCTGGTTTGTGCAGGGAGTTCTGTGGACTGTTTAGGGACCTTTTGGGGAGGGGGGGCTGGAGAGGGCTGTTGGCCCCTCAGCCGGGCACACACAGGGCTCAGGGCGTTGCACCAGGACTGTACCTTATGCAGCAGTGACTCCCAACACCCAGCCATGTGGGGTCAGAGCCCTGCCGTCTAATCCTAAGTGCATCGTGACCCTGAACATGCCTGTGTGTTTTATCAGAGATCCTGCATCTGGGACTCATTCTGAGACGATCAGAGGCTCATGTGGCGTCCGCTGCGGTTTATGTGAGTCACAGGCGGTGTGAGCCTCGCCCAGCGGGCACGGCCGGCGGGTGGTGGTGTGGCCACATTCTGGACGGTGCCACTGCCAAATCTGTACTTTCTAAGGGTGTTCGTGCCATGGAGGACGCGCACGTGGTGAGAGCAGGTGTGGGCGCGAGTGTGCGTACGGGTGTGCAGTGACACACGTGGTTGGTGTGATGGTGAGAACCAGCCCTTCCTATGGCTGCTGAGTGCAGGCAGGCTGTCCACAGGGAGGTGCCGTGGTCCTCAGGCGGCCCTGTGGGGTCGACACCGCTCCCGTGAGGGGTCTGGGGGATGGGACGTGCCCTTGCTGACCTGGGCGTTGTCTAGGACTTGACCCCTCGCCCAGCACCCGACCTCCAGTGACAAGCATGCAGAGAAGGGCAGCACACAACCCCACACTGTCCACGCTGCCCACACGCCCGGCCTGGGCTGCAACCTGTGGCCATGAGGGTTGACCTTTACTTTAGCTGTGTGAGGTCGCTGTGCACTGATGTGGACACGGACACACGTGCATACCCCTGCACACACGTGTGCACACCTCTACACACATGCACACCCCATACACGTGTGCACACTCCTGTACGTGCACACACGTGCACATCCAAGCATGCACATGTGAGTGTCTCTGTGCAGGCACACCCCGCACACCCAGGTACACACGTGCACACCCTCTGTACACGCACACACATGCACACCCCTGAACACGCACACACGTGCACCCCCCACATGTCCATACCCCTGCACACGCACACACACACACACACACACACACTCCTGCATGCCTCTGTACACATGCACACCCCGCACACAAGTGCACACCCCTGCACACGCACACACGTGCACACCCACACACACATGCACACCCTGACACACACACGTGCACACCTCTGTACATGCATACGCATGCACCCCCGAGCAGCACACATGCGCACATCTCTGCACACACACAGACATGCACACTCCTGCACATACACATGCAATGCCTGTATGTGCACATGTGTGCACACATGCACGCTCACACCCCAGGTGCACGCACACGTGCACGCACACGCACACCCCAGGCACACACCCACATACGCGTGTGTGCACGCACCCACACCCACACGTATGCACACACATGCACACGCACGCACAGCTCAGGCACACACCCATGTACACACGTGTGCGCACACATAGCAGCTGTACGTGACCAGTTGTCCTTATTCTCAGTAACTGCAATGGATACAAATCTCCCTGAAAAAAATCATAAACAAAAATTCAGAACCAACCGACACGAGGCTGCAGCCCGAGTTGCCGGGACGGAGGGTGTGACTCAGCCGGGTCCGAGGGGGCCGCGGGGCCTCGGGCGGGGAGTCAGGCCTCACCGTGTGCCGTGTCAGAAACCACACTTCCTCCTGTTCCCGTGACTCGTTTCATTTTCTGTCGGTCCCATCACTTGCCCTCACACCTACAAGGGAAACCGAGGCTCAGGGTCAGGGAGTGTCACGTGGTCTCCATGTGCACCCCTGCTGGGTATGTGGGTGCCCTGCCCACAGTCCGCACCCTAGGTCCGGGCGGCACTCGGACTCCGGGTAGCGGCTCCTCGGCCTCGGACGGCCCGCACACGGACAGGCCAGGAATCCGCGTGCCGTGTCCGACTGACTGACGGGCTTGCACATCCCAGAGGCGCGTGACAGGCCAGGGCCGCGCCTCGTGGGTACGTTCATTCTGCCAGAGCCACGATCAGCAGGGTGCCGGGCGCTCACCCCCGCGCGTCCCGGGAACCGCGGCGTCTGCCCTGTTCCTGGGGGGCATGTCCTTGGCCTCCGTCCCCTCGGAATCTTCCCCGGGGTGAGGGCCGGCCCTGCTGGGGGTCACCACGTCTCACACGCGCTGCGCTTGCCACCTCTTCACGCACGAGGTGTGGGCGTCGTCCACCGCTGGCCGTGGTGAGGGATGGAGACGTGACCCCCCCACGGGCCCTCCCCGCTCACGGGGCCTGCGGAGAGGGCGAGCCCGGCACGGCCCTCCTGGGGTGACTCCGCAGGCGGCAGGTCCGCGGCGCGGCCCTCCGGCTCCTGGTGCTGCCTGGCACCCGCGAGCCATCCCCTGACCCTGGCGCCCCTGGGGCCCGCCCGTGGGCGGCGGGCTGACACGGCCGGGAGTCTCAGGCGGGAGGGCTCCCCACCTGGAAGCTGGCAGCATCAGTTCCGGGGGACTGTCCTTGGGCTGCTGGCCGGTGGCGGCTTCCTTCCTCGCTTTCGCTCCGACTCCCGTGGGCCGAGCCCCCGCCTCCGCGCTGGCCCCGCGGTTTCCCACGCTCCCCTTCCTGTGTCCTGCTGCGAGCCTTCCGTGGCTTCCGCACACGGTGCGGCCACCGCCTCCCTCGGTCCAGGGGCCTCCGGGAGGACGGCGAGTGGGCCTCACGTGCAGGCCTCGCACACGGGGGGCCCGGAGCCGCTTCGGTCTCTCCAGAGAACAACCCGGGTCCACCTGTGGACGTGGGCGTGGGGATAAGAATCCCGAGCTGGGAGGTGCCTGCGGGGCCGCAGCTCTGGGCTCCCGGGCTCCGGGTCAGGCCCGTCTCCGCCTCCCTTTCCGCCGACTCCAGCCGCCCGCGCCCGCGCCGTCCGCTCTCCGTTGCGCTGTCTGCGCTGCCTTGTTTTACAAATGTTGTGCTGATTTCCACAGAGGTCGACGCGCCTTCGCGCCGCGCCCTGCCCTGGCGGGTTGGCACCAACGGCGGCCCGGGCCAGGTGGGCGACGAGAACCAAACGCCAACTGTGTTGTTTCAGGGCATCTCCCTCATTGTCTCTCTCCCTCGGGAGCCAGTGCGCACGGTGCCCTGTTTGCGTCCGGGAGCTCCGAGCCTGGAGAACACGGCGGACGCCTCGATCTCGGGCTGTGGGGACCTGTCCTCCGGTTTCAGCGTTTGTCCCCGGGAGCTGCTGCTCCGAGGCTGGGCAGGCGCGGGGCGTGCTGCTCCCACCAGCTCTCTTCAGGCGCAGGTGGGCCGTCTGTGCTGAAATCTGGGCTCGGTAAGTGGGACACAGAGGTCAGAGGTGACAGTTGCATTTCCAGATGTCACAGCCCAGCGACCTCCTGCAGCCAAACAGGTGTGGGCTCCTGCAGGCTGGGCCCCGAGAGGCGACGGCCCAGGCACGGCCTCGTACCCTGGACAGCTCACGGGAGACCCGCTGGCCCTGGTGACCCTGGCGTAGCCGCGTGTGCCCCTCCTTGGGCTCTGCGGGTCCCTCCGGCCCCTTCCCCCCCGGACGGTTTGCTGGTGCCCGGCTCCTCTGCCCGTGCCAGCGGGTCCCTTGTCCTCCAGGGTCCCGGGCAGCACGGCCTCTGCCCAGGCTGGTGCACGTCAAGCAGAAGAGAGAGTGAGATCCGGCCCAAGACTGACACCCGCTTATTTGGGTGTCGGAGGGAGTGCCGCAGCTGGGCGGTCACTGCACTTGCTCCTTGGAAATCGACCGTCTCCTGGCGGCCGGTGTTGCCTCTGTGTGTCCAGATGGCCGTCGCCGGCCCAGCGAGCCGTCGGGCGGGACGTCCCCGAGGGGACGCCGGCTGCCAGCTGCCTGTCAGGGGCCTTTAAACACAGGCTTCTCCCGAACGCAGATTCCAAATGTGGGTGGAAAGCTCCAGTGACTTCCTGACGGCGGTGGCCATGAGCGTGATGTGGGTATACTTAGCACTGGGTGACAGCTCCCTCCCGGCGAAGGCAGCCGTGGGCGCTAATAGGTGCCAGCTGTGGCTCCGAACCTCTGCTGGCGTTTCAGGGCCCGTGTCACACCCGGTGGGTAACAGGACACAAGTGGAAACGCCCACTGCTTCTCGAGAACTTTACAGACCCTCCCAGGGCTCTGCCTAAGAGGCTGCGTACAGCCCCCCCCCAGGGCTCTGCCTAAGAGGCTGCATACAGCCCCCCCCCAAGGGCTCTGCCTAAGAGGCTGCGTACAGCCC
Source organism: Mungos mungo (assembly GCA_004023785.1). Lineage (NCBI taxonomy): Eukaryota > Metazoa > Chordata > Mammalia > Carnivora > Herpestidae > Mungos > Mungos mungo. The sequence continues at coordinate 4,036 of PISW01014643.1, read as the reverse complement.
CCCTCCCAGGGCTCCCCCTAAGAGACTGCGTTCAGACCCCCCCAGGGGTCCCCCCAAGAGGCTGCGTACAGCTCCCCCGAGGGCTCCCCCCAAGAGGCTGCGTACAGACCCCCCAGGGCTCCCCCCCAAGAGGCTGTGCCTACCTGAGGAGGACTTTGAGGGGGGAGGGGGAAGGACCAGGGTCTCAAAGAGGTCAGTTTGTTCATCAGTTTAAATCAGGCCTGATTCCAGAAAGCGCTAGTGATAGAGCATATGAAGTAAAATGCATAAGATTTGAGGGAAGACAAAATCCTAACCAGACAGCAGGGGGCGGGACCCCCGGCCGAGGGGAGACACGGCGAACACGGAGCAGACTCGTGGTCCCAGGCCCTGCACAGGGGCCGAGAAGTCAGGTCCGAAGACTCGCAGGAAAAGGCAGGCGGCCCGTGGTCGTGCCCAAGAGGAGAGCCCCTCCTCGGGCCCAGGCTTCGCTCCGGCCGGGGCTGCGAATGCAGAGCCCCTAGAAAGTGCTCTTGTGGGGAGAAGGGCTCGGGTGCGTGTCTGCACCAGAGCAGGGGGTGTGGACGGGGGGCCCGGAGGCACCTTCCTAGGAGGCCGGGGCCTCAGCGGGGGTTTGTGCTGGTTTTCTCCGCATTTGGCCGCGGACGGTGCCGAGCGCACCCGCCGCCCCCGTGGCCGCCCTCCCTGCTCGGACGCTCTGAACCTTTCAGTGGGCTAACCGCAGTTTTGCGCTTGGTTTTGCCTTTCTTGTACTTTTCCAAGAAGAGAGGTTCGAATGCGCAGGAAGGAACCTCCTGGTCTCACTCACGGTCTGCTGGCCGTGAGTGCGCGGCACCCGTGAGTGACTGGAAATCGCTCGTCAGCTGCGCCCAGTGCCCGGGTCGCCGGGCAGGGGGGGTCTCGGCAGCCTCGTGTCCCTGCACCTGTGAGGGTTTCCACAAGAACACGGAAGGGGAAACTTCCGGTTTTCCTCTGAAAGGGGAAGCTGGGATCAACCATGAGTATTTTCAGTCCGTTTATTGTTTCTGCTTCCCCAGAAATAGCTCTCTGCTGGTGAGACACGTCGGCGTCACAGACGGACCAGTCACACAGGGAAGCCCCTCGCGGCCCCGGCGCCTCCCTCAAGTTCTACATTTTTAACCAAAGGCTCCTTCACAAGGAAATGAGTTAGACGTTTACAAAGCTGGCTGCTGGCCCCTGGGCCTGGAGCTGGGACACTTGTTTGCTCTCAAAACCAGAATGTGATTTTCAACACCGTCTTTAATGCAGAGGCTTGGGCTTCAGACAGGAATCTCACAACGTCGCTTTTCCCCGGTGGCCGCTCGGCCCTGAGGGTGCTGTGCGCAGTGGCACCACAGTGCCGTCGGGGCTCATCTGGCCTCTGAAGGATTTTAAGGCTGTGCAAAATTAATTCTAACTTTCAGCTCCTACCCAACTGTATCGTGAGGTCAGTTCAAACCCGCTCATACGACAACCTTTCAGGAGATTCGCTGGCTCCTTAGCTGTTAGGTCCAGAGCGTCTTCAGGGACAGTTTGATCCAGCAGCTCAATGGTGACTTCAAGTAATTGTATTCCTGTCCCAGCTCACCCTGAGGCCAGCTCCACTTGCCATCACCAGGGGGTTCGGACAGGAACGGGTGCATGAGAATGGGGGTCTCCCTGTGCCCGTGTGGGGTCGGGGCCGGCTCTGGAGGGCTAACTCTAGGCCGAATCTCCTCCCGGGGGCAGTGCTGTGCTGGACGGTGCCCTGGAGGCTGGGGCTGGTTTGGCCTTCCCAGACGTCACGGATCACAGGCACCCAGCGTCTCCTTCGAGCACAGGGTCTGGGCAGACCCCCGCCCGTCCTTCACACACTGTTCTGACGTTCCCGGCCTCAGATGGGGTCTCGCCCTCAGAGCCCCTAAAATCTGAGAACGACACAGGGCAGGGACCAGGGACATAGGAACCCCTTCCTCTTTTGTATAATGGTGACTGCAGAAAATTCTGGAGAATTCTAGAAACCAAAGGCTTCCCATTTCCAGTGCTGGGTTTATTAGTGCTTGGATTTAGGAGACAGTGTGACCCCTGCTTTGGGAAGGCGGGGTTGTCCTGTAGCCCGTCCACAGGGCGTCACTAAGAGGTCCCCCAGGAGGGTGCACAGGTCAATCCATGCACATGAACAACAGGTCACATTTGGACTTCACGCGGTTCCCTTGCTGGAAGGATCCACAGGACTCGGCATCACCTTCCACTTGTGGCACGGACTCCCCCTCCCCCGTCCGCTGTCCCCCTCCCCCTCCCCCCTTCTCCTCCCTCTCCCCTCTTCCTTTGCCTCCTCCTCCGTCCCCTTCCCTCCTCCTCCCCTCTCCTCCCTCCCTGTGCTCAGACGGATAATCTTACCGTCAAAGAATCTTTAGCAAACTCAAACATTGCAGATGTTAAGGTCCAATGTTTGCAGGTCACTTTGCGAACTCCATCAAGCTTGCACTGTGCATGTGTGTGTCCGTCCTTCTGTTTGTACAGAATTTTCCATGTGCTGCTGGGCGGGCCCCCACTTTGGAGTCAGAGCTCGGGCCTTAAATACCCTGGCTCACCCAACCCTCCACTGACCCTGGGGCCTCTCCTCCAAGCCCCAGCCCCCTGACTTGTTCCCCATCACAAACCCTGACCTCCCGGCAGGTAGGGTGACCAGGGCCGCCTGGCACACGCACACGCATGCTTGTGCAAACAGCACACGCGCACGTGCACGTGAATCGGGTGACACGCACTGAGGCGTGAATGCCCTCAGGCAGCAGAGCTGAGAACTGGGTCCAGTAAAAAGAGAGACGCTGGACGAAGGATGCAAGTGTCTCACTTTGTCCCACGCATCGTCCCCAAGGCTTCCCTTCTCTCTCTCTCGGGGGTGCTGGGGAGCCCTGGGCACAACCAAGTGATCAGGCGTGAGAGACAGTCACACGTTCACTCTGTAAGATACAATGACGTGTCTCTGCATTGGAAAGTTAGCTTCGGTCTATATGTTTATTTTTTTAAGTATCTGTGACAGATACTTAAACAGAATGTTTCGATGTGCAACACAGTATCTAAGGCCTCGGCTAAGAAATATTCCCACATTCCTCGGCTCTTGGTGGAGGAAGCAATTTGCCCTGGATTGTCAGGCAGGGCTCCAGACCCCACAAGAGTCCTGCCCACGCGCACGCACATGCATGTCCACACTCACATCCGTGTGACCTGTGCACACTCGTGCGTGCGCACGCACACGCAACGCCCCACTCGCCGGAGGTGGCCTCTGCTGTTGGGAGCACAGGGAAGGCCGTGAGGGACCAGCCGACCTGGGACTCATGACCCACGCTGGTCTTCCCCCGCCGCCAGCTATGATGGGCACCAGAGGCCGGCGGGCGGGGCCTGGCTGCGCGGCGGGAGGTAGTGGGGACCAGACAAGTCGTGCAGAGGAGGGCGTGAGAGAGCCCTGGCGCGGTCCCGCCACAGACCGAGGTTAGGAGGGGTGGGGTCCCTGCTGGTGGGGACCCCCCGGTCAGCGCGCCCCAGCCCTGGAGCTGTAAGGTGAGGCTTCTGCAACCACGGGATCATTTGTGTCATTTTTCTGGGGCCTCAGAGCCAACACCTCACAGGCAGCTCCCTCGCGGGCTGTGCGGAAAAGCAGTGAAGGAGGGGGTGAGTTCCTGATCGCGCTGAGCCTCCGGCTGCACCCGACCCCTGACAGAGGCCCGTGCAATCAGGCAGAAGCGACTGTGTGCAGTGCTCCCGGAGCACGGAGCTTCTGCGCCAGCGCGGCCCTGGGGTCATCTTCCCAGCTCCTTCCTGCCTCCCACGATGACTGATTCCAGGACGCGCCTCCAAGGTACCGGCCAGCTGCGCCCCGGGCGGGGGCCTGTCCTGACCCCAGCTCCTTGGCCGGCCGGGGAGGGAGTGCCAAGCAGGAGCCTCAGTGGGGCTTTTCCTTAGTGCACTGCTCCCACAGTGAGGGCCGAAAACAGGGGAGTGGTCAGCTGCGGCCACAGGGCAGGGCTGGGGGGGAGTTGGGGGGCTGCGGGGGGGG
>PISW01014642.1:0-20214 GCA_004023785.1 Mungos mungo | reverse complement strand
TGCAGTAGGCATGACTTTGAGTAGATAATGAAAGAAAATGCAAAATGCTTATTGATTCATGATGTGGTTTCATCTTAGCTTGGGCAAACCATGCAGTATTTAACACATAGTAGCAGAATATTTACTATTGAAGCTTGAAAAGATGTGAGTTCTTTGTGTGCAATCTTTCATTTATGCATGTGAGAGGGTTTTCTTTTTTGTAATATTTTTACATTGTAGTACTTGTTTTGCTTGTTGGGGGTGTTTGCTTATTTAATACATTCCGTCAAGGACAGAAATTACATGCTGGTTTTTTTTCCCCTAGGAAGTGTGTCTTGGGTTTTTCCCTTATTATTTTCCTTACTTTTTTTTTTCTCTTCTTTTTTTGGTGGTGAGGGTGGTTATGTTTAAATGAAGTTGCTTTTACAACACCAAAGACTTAATCATCCATTTCCTATATAAAAGGTAGCTACTTTTTTGCATGGACCTCAAGTATATCGTAGTATAGAGGTGGAATTTAAGGAAAGGTATTAAGCAGGCTGTGTTTTAGCTTATGGGCAAGTAATAAATTGTATCATGTATCTTGAATGTATCATAGATAAGCTGCTATATAATGATCGCCACTTCAGATAGCTGTGAAATTAGGTGATTAACTAGTTGTTACTTAACCTTCTAATTGCTGTATAAGTCTAATTACATGAAATAGAAGTTGAGGTTTTGATTTTTTACTTTGCTTTTCTGTTTGGAGTGTCATGTAACTACTGTATTGTAAATGACGGAAAATAATTGCATGTGTTAAAAAAATAAATTGTGTTATATTCAAAAAAATAAAAATAAAAATAAATAAATAAAAATTTAAAAAAAAAACAAAAAAAACCCAAAATGAACATGCAAAAACACTGGTGCATTTCTAAACACTAACAGTCTGAAAAGGAAAGTAGGTAAACAATTCCATTTACAACACACCAAAAAGCATAAAATACTTAGTAATAAACCCAACCAAAGACATGAAAAACCTACACACTGAAAATTACAAAGCCCTGCTGAAAGAAATAAAAGAAGTCACAAATAAATGTAAAGATATCCCGTGTTCATGGATAGGAAGACTTAATATTGTTAAGATATAAACACTCCCCAACGTGATTTACAGATTCAATGTAATTCCTACCAAAATCCCAATAGCATTTTTTGCATGAATGGGAAAAAAATGCTAAAATTCATAAAGAAGCCCAAGGGACCTGAAATAGCTAAGACAATTTTCAAAAAAGACAAATTTTGAGAAAGTATAAAGGGCTCACATTTCCTGATTTCAAAACATATTTCAAAGCTACAGTAATCAAAACAGCGAGGTCTGAGATAAAGACAGGAAATCAATGGAATAGAGAGTCCAGATACAAACTTTTAACTTAAATGGTCAAATGATCTTTGACAAAGGGGCCAAGACCACACAATTGAGGAAGGACAGACTCTTCAAAGTATGTTTTTTTAATTTTTTAATGTTTATTCATTTTTGAGAGACAGAGAAAGAAGGAGTGTGAGTGGGGGAAGGGCAGAAAGAGAGGGAGACAGAATGTGAAGCAGCCTCCAGGCTCTGAGCTGTCAGCACATGGCCCAACATGGGGCTCAAACTCATGAGCCGTGAGATCATGACCTGAGCCGAGGTTGGATACTTAACCGACTGAGCCACCCAGGCGCCCCAGGAAGGACAGATTCTTCAACAAACAGTGTTAGGATACCCACGTGAAAAAGAATGAAGTCACGTCTTATATTAAAAAAAAAAACTCAAAATGGATTAAAGACCTAAATGTAAAATTCAAAACTATAAAACTCTTAGAAGAATACATAAGGGAAAAGCTTACTGACATAGGATTTGGCAAAAATTTCTTGAACATGACATTCACACACACACACACACACACACACACATAAAACAAGCAACAAAAGCAAAAATAGACAAATGGTATTACATCAGACCTAAAAGCCTTTGTGCATCAAAGGACACAATCAACAGAGTGAAAAGGCAACCTAAGGAATGACAGAACATAGTTATCATTTATCTGATATGGGGTAAATATCCAGAATATATAAAGAAATCCTATAACTCAACAGTAAAAAGTTAGATAACCTGATTTAAAAATGGGCAATGAGCTTAAATAGACACTGTTCCAAATATGATACATGAATGACCAACAAGCATATGAAAGGATGTTCAACACCATGAGCTATCACCTCACACCCACTAGGATGTTCACTATAAAAAACACACAGAAAATAACAAGTGTTGGTGAAGATGTAGAGAAACTGAAACCCTCATACACTGTTGGGAGTATTGTAAAATGATATAACTCCTGTGGAAAACAATACAGAGATTCCTCAAAAAAGCTTAAAATAATACTATCATAGGATCCAGCAACCCCATTTCTGGGTATATATCCAAAGGGATTGAAAGTGGGGTCTCAGAGATATCGGCATACCCAAGTTCATAGCAGCACTATTGACAATAGCCAGGATGTAGAAACGACCCAAATAAATGTCTGTTGTTAGATCAACAGATAAACAAAAGGTGGAAGACACATACATCCAGATGTTATTCAACCTTAAAAAGGAAGGAAATCTAGTCACATGCTACAACATGGAAGAACCCTGAGGTCATTATCATAAGTCAAACAAGCCAGCCACAAAATGACAAATACTGTGTGGTTCCATTTACATGAAGCATCTAGAGTGCTCAAATATAAGGTGACAAAAAATAGAATGGTGGTCACCAGAAGCTGGCGGGGAGGGAGAAAAAGAAGAGTTGCTTTTTCTTATGTTTATTGATTTTTGAGAGAGAGAGAGAGAGACAGACAGACAGACAGAACATGAGCAGGGGAGGGGTAGGGAGAGAGAGGGACAGAGAATTCAAAGCAGGCTCCAGGCTCTGAGCTGACAGCACAGAGCCCGATGCAGGGCTTGAACTCATGAACTGTGAGATCATGACCTGAACCAAAGTTGGATGCAAGTTGTTGGTTTTTAATTTTTTTTAATGTTTATTTATTTTGAGAGAGAGGAGAGAGAGAGAGAGAGAGAGCAAGGGAGGGAGGGCAGAGAGAGATGGAGACACAGAACACGAAACGGGCTCCAGGCTCTGCACTGTCAGCGTTGAGCCTGATGCGGGGCTCTAACTCACAAACCGTGAGATCATGACCCAAGCCGAAGTCAGAGGCTTAACGGACTGAGCCACCCAGGCGCGCCCTGAGTTGTTTTTTTAGTGGGTATAGAGTTTCAGTTTTGCAAGATGAAAAAGTTCTAGATAGCTATCTCATAACAATGTAAATATACCTAACACTATTGAACTGTACACTTCAAAACTGGTACGATGATAAATTGTGCACTATGTGTTTCTTGCTATATTAAAAAAGGCAAATATTTGTACTTCAATATGTACCTCCACCACAAGAGTAAACCCCATTAGCATATGAGAGTATATGAATGAAGACATCTCCATATTGATATTTTTTCTTGCCCTGTATTTACTCTATACCTGGGGTATCAGACTTTGATTTCCAATTCAAGTGAACATCCCTTCTCCCTGAGTATTATCTAGAACACAATACTTAAGCTCTTATCTGCCCAGACTCATAGAAGTCCATTTATTCCCACTCTCCTGTCATCCCTTCATATAAGAATCCTTTGGAATTTTTCACTGTTCAGCCTGAAAACATCTGCCTTTGTAGGAGTCAGAGCCCTCTTGACATTGGAGAACGCTGCAATCACCACCAGTTGGCCACCAGATCACCAAGCCAGGAGAACAGTGCAGCCGGGGGGGCCACTTGTCCCCACTAAAGCTGCCGAAGGAGGAGGGTAAACAAAGTCACATGATATGAAAAAGAACAAGTCCAGTGGCCAGGGCTCTTTGGTCCTAGTCACATGTTCACTTTACCAGGCTAAGCCTGTCCCCAAAACTACAATGGGACAAGTTCATCGGTACCCCATACTGTAGACATAGAAATACCACCAATTTAGTTAAGGAGAGGGAGGGAGACAAACCACAAGAGACTTAACTACGGAGAACAAACTGAGGGTTGATGGGAGGTGGGGGAGAGAAAATGGGTGATGGGCATGGAAGGGGGTGCTTGTTGGGACGAGCACTGGGATTTATATGGCAATCAACTTGACAATAAACTATATTTTTTAAAAAGCCATACAATGTACAATATAAGGAGTGAACCCTAATGTAACTATGGACTTTAGTGAATAATAATGTACCAAGGTGCCATGTAAAATGTTAATAATAGAGGAAGTGGGAGCTGGGAGCAATGGTGAGAGGGTATATGCAAATCCTTTGTACTTTTTGCTTCACTCTTTTCTGTAAACCTAAAACTGCTCAAAAATAGTCTATTAATTTTTTAATAGCTACATACCATATAATTCCAAAAACTTTGGATTGCAAGTAACTTGTTCTGCAAGTGTTCTGCAAGACGAGCAAACATTTCTAACAAATTTTAACTTGATAAATGAGCGATGTCTTGCAATACGAGTAGTACATGACGCCGAATGTCACATGATCACAGCTGAGCCAATGGTTCTTGAAATTCACTTCGATATACAAGTGCTTTGGATTACAAGCATGTTTCCAGAAAAATTATGCTCGCAAACCAGGGTTTTAACACATTCTGGAAAAAGCAACACCAAAGAGAAAAGATTAGTGGTTGCTAGGGGTTCAGAGGGCTAGGAGGAGGAATGAATAGGTAGAACACTTAGAACACTGGATTTTTAGGGGCTGAAACTATTCTGTAGGATGCTGTAATTGTAGAAATGTGCCATCACGTATTTGTTAAGATCTACAGAATTAAACAACACAAAAAGTGAACTTTAATATAAAATATGGGCATTAGTTAATGGTATCAAAATATGGATTCATCAACTGTAGCCAATGTACCACACTAATAAAGTCTACTTAAAAAAGAGAGAGAGATAATAAAAACCAACTAATAATTTTAAAAAATGTGTATTGAAGTACAGGCGACACACATTGTTACGTTAGTTTCAGGTGCACAAGACAGTGGTTCAAGAACTCTACGCATTATGCTATGTTCACCACAAGTGTAACTACAGCAAGTCACCATACAGTCGGGAAGGTGGTGGAGGGATTATGCAAAATGGACAAAAGGGAGTGGGAGCGACAGGCTTCAGTTATGGGATGAGTAAGCCATCAGGATGAAAAGTACAGCACGCGAAATACAGTCAATGGTGGTGTAGGAGGTTGTATAGAAAACCACTTCTGATACGAAGCTGCAGCCAGCCCACTGCTCTAGTCTTGCCCACCATGTCACAGCAAGTGCATTACAGGATCCTTGTTGCCACTGTCCACCTCCAGTATGTACCTTGTGTTGCCTAGGTCCACTTCAAAAAAAATTAATTCCCAATCTAAGGAAGAAGCTTGGTACTGACAGTACCTTCCCTTCCAGAAAGCCCTTGGCCTTCTTATGCTAATTTTCCCATCCCCCTGCCAGCAACCTTCAAACTCAGTACCTTACGAGTTAAGTGAAGAAGTAAGAGGGGTGCCTGGGTGGCTCAGTTGGGGCGCCTGGGTGGCTCAGTCGGTTAAGCCTCCAACTTCAGCTCAGGTCAGATCTCACGTTCATGGGTTCGAGCCCCACATCGGGCTCTGTGCTGACAGCTAGCTCAGAGCCGGGAGCCTGCTTCCAGTCCTGTGTCTCCTAATCTCTCTCTGCCCCTCCCCCTCTCATGCTCTGTCTCTCTCTGTATCAAAAATAAGTAAAACATTAAAAATTAAAAAAAAAAGAAGTAAGAAGGAAAATTTACCAGGTACCCAATTATAACCCTTCTCTCTTTTTTGTGGAAAGGGTGGGATGGAAGTAGAGTTGGGTAGAAATATTATCAAGGTGGGAATATTCGCAGAATACTCTTCACCACATTTTTTCATCAGCCACTAAATCCCCAGTGACCTTCCTTCAGGACCCCAATCTTGCTCACCTCTATGTTTCTTTTTGGATCTCGAGTTCTGTCTTTGGAGATTTCCTGTAAGTGTTCACAGGTAAGGTTGGAGAGACAAGGATTATTTCAAAGTTTCCTTGGATTCAGGTCAAATGTCAATGTATTTTAATAAGGCACAATTATTCCTCAAGGCAGTAGAAGATGGGCTCATCGCAGATTTGGCAGTGAGGAGTCACTCTAAGTCTTAAAGGTTATAACCTCCCAGAATTCCTTGCCTGGGCTTTAGTTGAGAATGTTTTCCATTTTGGAGAGGATATAGCCAAATGTAGAAAATGTGTGTGTGTCTGTCTGTCTGTCTGTGTTGTGGGTGGAGTCACATAACCCAGCTGAAAAATCGAAGAAAGATGTAGAGGCTGAGAATCAGGATAGGCATGGAAAAACCCTTGTGTGGCCTCCAGGTACAGAAGCAGCAGTTCTGAGTTCTTCACAGGGCAGTTTAAAGTCATCTTGACAGACTTATGCCTTAGACCTTCAGAGAAGACAATGGACATTTTTCTGGAAAATATCTTACAGTCTAATGCACCTCTACAGGTTTTGAAGTTACAACCTGGATTTGAAAATGTATCCAACATTATGTTGTGCCATTGTGACGTGTGACAGATGGTGATGCTGTCTTCCAACTCAAAACATTTATTAAGTGTCTTTCATGTGCTAGGCATCATTTTAAGTGTTAACAATGTTGATCGTTTAAACCGCATAACATCCAGTGAGATATGTAGAATTATCTCACTCCATGAATGATGGAACTAAAATTCATAAAAGCTTCCCCCAAATTCATATGACCAGTTAGCAAAATGTATGGATTTCAAATCCAGGTCTTCCAAGCTTTTGTGTGCCCACTATACCGCGACACTGCAGCACCTAGAATTTCCTGCTTTCTTCCTTCACCCCTGTTAAGAAAAAATTATTTGGACACTTGTTGGCGACGGTAAGGAAGGCCATTCAAGAAGGGGTCTATTGCAACGGGGGTTTTGCAGGAGAGGAGACACATTGGGCTCACCTCCAAATATAATAAGGATCAGTGGAGATTTATTGCCAAGGAGCAGGGTGAGGTCAGTGGATGGAAAATTACTAAGAGGAAACATCAAGACTGGTAGAATTTTTGCTAGACCAACTCAACGGGATTCTTGCTGAAGGCAGGCCAGGATCATAAGAGATATCGAGAATGTAGACTGAGAAATTTGACCACAGATCAAGGATGATCAGATACAAAGGATGGGGGTTTGGGGTAAACTGACTCAGCAGGATTCTTGCTAAAACTGGACTAAAGAGGCCAAGGACCCAGCCTAAGGCCAAGGCCTACTCAAAAAAAGAACTTGGAGGAAACTGACTCAAGTTTGGTCAAGTAGAGAATCTCTGTCACCCCTTAAGATGGAGGAGAGGGTGTCCATCGTGGGTGGAGAAAGATGGATGGTTGGTGTATAGCAAGGCAAATGGGCAGGCAAACTGGCCATTCCAGTGAACAGCTGATCAATGATGGAGGTGTGAGGAAGGGCCCGACTCCCACACATTCCCAGATGTGTATGGTACAGCCCAAAAAGGTTGGAAAAACTCTGCTCTAAGATACCAGATTTGAGGAACTATATCTTCTGCAGTACTGCATGTTAAAATAGCAATTATCTTCCTTCTCTGTCTATATAGTCCAAAGCTTGTTAGGCCAACAGATTGGATTAATGACTTCAGGGTCAAAAGTTGATCCCTGGGTGATTACATCTGGTAAACATGTGGGATGGCAGTTATTGTCCTCAATTCTTCCATCTTTCCACATCATACTCTTTGTCTTGAGGCTCTGTAATTCCTCTCACAGGAAGCAGAGCATTGCCCCATCCCACCGATCCTGGATTTGGCCGTGTGGCATGCTTTGGCCAATGGGACGTTTGCAAGTGTGATGCAAACAGGGCTGAAATGCAGCCTTGTGGTTGGGCTTGTTCTCCTGTGTTTCTGCCATTCTTGTGAGCAGAACATGGCCCAGGTCTATGTGCTAGTTCAAAGAGGAGGAGAAACACCCAGAATAGACCTAGACTCAACCTGCATCTTAAATTCAAACCCAGTCAACGCAGGCCTGGATAAGCCAATCCTCATGAGGAAGAACTTGGGGGTGGTTAATTGAGGCAATAGCTCAATGATATATGAGGACACGCAGGCACAGAAAGCACCTGGCACTATTTAGTGGTGCGTGGGAGGGTTTCAGCCTGCATCCTCCCCCACGATGAGATAAAATATTTGCTTTGGAGTAGCATCTTCATAGCCAAAGGGCCCATGCATTTACATACGGATCAATATTAAGGGAGTTTCTCTGTTTCCTTTTCTTTTTTTTTTTAAGTTGGCTTCACCCCAGTGTGAAGCCCAACACAGGACTCGAACTCACGACCCTGAGATCAAGACCCAAGCTGAGGGGCGCCTGGGTGGCTCAGTCGGTTAAGCATCCGACTTCAGCTCAGGTCATGATCTCACAGTTTGTGGGTTTGAGCCCCACATCGGACTCTGTGCTGACAGCTCAGAGCCTGGAGCCTGCTTCTGATTCTGTGTCTCCCTCTCTCTCTGCCCCTCCCCTCCTCATGCTCTGTTTCTCTCTGTATCAATAATAAACAAACATAAAAAATTTAAAACAAAAAGACCCAAGCTGAGATCGAGGGTCAGATGCTCAACTGACTGAGCCACCCAGCCGCCCCTCTCTGCTTCCTTTTTTTTTTTAGTTTATTTTGAGAGAGACAGAGAGAGAGAGAGAGAGAGAGAGAATGAGCTGGGGAGGGGCAGAGACACAGAGAGAATCCTCAGCAGGCTCCATGCTGTCAGCGCAGAGCCCGATGCAGAGCTCAAACACACAAAACATGAGATCATGATTTGACCTGAAATCAAGAGTCAGACACTGAACTGACTGAGCCACCCAGGTGCCCCTCTGCTTCCTTTTAAAATTTTTTTCTTTTTCAAGTTTTTATTTAAATTCCAGTGTTAACATACAGAGTAATATTAGTTTCGAGAGTAGAATTTAGTGATTCACCGCTTCCATACAACACCCGGTGCTCAGCACAAGTGCCCTCCGACATACCCATCATTGATTTACCCCTGTCCCCCTCTCATCTCCCTCCAGCAACTCTCAGTTTGTTCTCTATAGTTATAAGTCTGCTTTCTGGTGTGCCTCTCTTTCCACCCCACCATGTTCATCTGTTTTATTGATTAAACTCCACATATGAGTGAAATCATGGAGTATTTGTCTCTCTCTGACTTATTTCGCTCAGCATAATACTCTCTGGTGCCATCCACATCATTGCAAATGGCAAGATTTCATTCTTTTCTAGGGCTGAGTAATACTCCATATTATATATATCTCACACATCCTTATCCATCTGCTTCCTTTTTTTCAAACTAAACTGTACGACACCTGTATCTACAATGCCCCTAACTAGAATGTGGTGACTGACATATTTCTAACAGTTTCCCTTCTAAATGGGGGACATCGAAGAGCCCAATTTCCTCCTGCATATTCAAGTGTTACTAGAAGCCTCCATGATGGAGAGACAGCTGTGGTGAGTATAAAAAGAACTGGATAGGAGAGCAGACACAGCAGCCTGCAAGAGCCAATTGTTAAATTTTCAGGAATTTGGCAGGTCAGTTGTTAAACACAGTCATTATGAAAAGTTAAATTACAGAAACTTACCCCGGACCTCCCCCTGCAGCCCCCCCTGCCCTCGGTCCCCAGGGCCCATCCTGCAAGGTGGTCACTGCAGCAGGTCACCTGACGGTCGGTACATCCTGGTTATGGTTCCTGGACTTCTCCTTGTGCCCAGGCTCTGCCTATACAGGGGACCCCACTTGGGAGGCTGTAATCCTGGGGTCCTCCTTGGTGTGGGTCTTGCTTTGCTCTTGACAATCACCCTCCCAGATTCTCATGTCTTCTCCCAGACCCAGCAGGTGGTGAGAGCTTTTAGCCTCAAAAGAGCTGGATGTTGGCGGCCTTCCCTGACCCTGACACTAACCATAACTCCTAATCTTGATCGCTAACCCTAAACCTTACTCTAACTTCTAACAGCTAATCCTAGTCCCGACCTCTAAGGCTAACCAGAAGCCCTAACTCAAGTGGTTAACCCAACCCCTAATGCTAATCCAAACAGTAAACTCTGCCTGGCCCTTCAAGCCCAGGCCCTATGACATGACTCCAATCTCAACCCAAACCTAAACCCCAAAGCCTTCCTCCGGGGTCTTCTACTCACCTGCGGCAACGCCTTCCTCACGTTATCTCCCCAGAGATTTCCTAGAGAAGAAATTACTACTGCCCGGAGCTCTTTTGGCCAGGCAAAGGCGACCAGCTGGAGACTCTCTGGCCTCCACTTGGAGATTTCTCCAAATCACTGGGCCATTCGCATCTGACTTTGCAGCCCCAGCACCTCCCTTCCTGCACTGCCCTGCTTCGGGAATGGATCGTGTTCTGGCCCAATCCTGAGACAGAATCACAAGCTTCAGTTACTGGAGAAATTAACCTAGGAGGAAACGCCTTTCTCCATAATGTCCACTAAAGTAGGCAGCTCAAACTCTAGAGCCAGCCTGCTCAGCCACTAAAATCTGGGTGCAACCCAGGCAAGCTACTGAATTTCTCTGTGCCTCAATTACTTCCTCTATAAAATGGGTTTAATAAGAGTACCTCTCTTATAAGGCGGCTGGGAGGATTAAGTAAGTTAATACACAAAAGCACTTAAAACAGTACCCAGCACCATAGTAACCACCAAATAAGTGTTTGCTTTTGTTACATAGCAAAAAAAAAAAAAGTTTACATTTTCCTCTTCAGACTCCCACTTGCTTTTATGAGGGCCCAAAACAACCTAAACATGCTTCTTTTAGAAATTTTACAAAGAACAGCAAAGTATAAAAAAGAAGAAAAATAGCCTATATCCAGCCAGTTACTCACATTTCAAGGACAAAGGATAATTTGACTTTGCTAACAGTCTGCATTTTAGTAGATTTTCAGTTGCTGCAGCCCTGCCCAGCCGGCCAGAGCCGTGCTTTATTTTTATTTTGCTTTTGGCACTAAAGTATAATTCCAGGCATAACATAGGGTCTCTGCATGTTTGTCTTTCCCACTAGGTTGGAAGCTCCTAGAGGAGAGGAACAGTGTCTCTTTAATCTCTGCGTTCCCTCTAACACCCACCAGAGCCAGGCCAGAAAGACGCCCTCTAAATGATGATACGTCTAACTGAACTACTTCAGAATTCTGTTTGTGCCTCTTTGCTCAGAAAGGCAGGTTCCTAGCAGAACTATCTTTGAAGTAAAATGTAAGAAGAAAAGAACCTCCCATTTTCAATTTGGTGGGGTTCTGCTCTACCTCTCACAGATCTTGGAAAGAAGGCCTGCCTCTACTGGGTAATTTCAAACATTTTTTTTTCCCACAGGCTATGTGGCTCATTAAAGTGGTGATTTTCCACTTGCAGGTACAAAAAAGTAAAGAGGCCGGCCAAAGCCGTGCCCCAAAGAAACGGTGTCTGTGCTGAGCCTCTTATTTCTGCTAGCTGCGCGCTAAAGACCAGGAACCAATGGAGAGTCCTTTCTCAACAAAGATAACTGTATTAAAATGGACTTCGTTCCCTCACTTTAGTAAGCTTACCAACTGGTAGCAAGTACCACGCCAAGCAGTAAAGTAAGAAATGGAAACATGAGGCTTAAGGTAGCATCAGCATGATTTTTTTTTAACTGTTTTTCAAAGAAAAATTTGGAAAGAGCAAGAGAGAACATGGAACAGAGATGTCAATTTCAGGGATAACTCCGCTTTCCACGCGAGCCTACTTCTGCCCCATTTTCCCTATGGTCCTTCCAGCTGGCCTCGTGTTCACAGCAGAGAGCTGATCTAACCAACCGATTCCCTTCCCAGAAAGGCCTTTTGTTATGCTTCCGTGCAAACTCAATACTCTTACTGGAATTGAAGTAGAGAACACGCAATAGGAGAATGAATGTACAAGTTTACCAACCAAAAGAAGAGCAGGCTCTTCCCCCAAATTATGGGCAGCTTTTAAACCACATGGAGCATCCACAGAGGCAGAAAAACGTATGTATGTGTATGAAAGAAATGCTTACGTATTATATAAATCTATGATTCAGCCTCTAAAAGCTGATCATTAAGAAGTAGAAAAAAGTAATCAAGGTTTGCCTCTGTATACTAAAAGTCAGGAAAGTGCAAGGGTTGTCCTGTCACTGGTGTTTTTCCTCCCCCCTAACAGATTTTCTCCCCTCTTCCCCAAGCATTTTACCAAGCTATGTTTAGAACAGACGTCAGACCAAAGAAACCCACCTCAAAGCAAGACTTTCCCAAGAGTGCCATCTGGTGGTGCATCTACATATTACAACATTGCTTGGACCTGATGCAGACACAGCTGGAATCAAGAGGCAAACAATTTGGAATCAGTCCTTTCTTGACTTAAAAGTTGAACCTTTGGGACTTGACAGTGGATTGTTGATGTTAAGTGTCAGGTGTTGAGCAAAAGTGCTGCCACAAGGTGGAAATCATACATTTAGGAAACAGAAAATCGTGGGTTAGCCTGGACAATCAGCTGGTTTCATGAAGTTAGCACCCCATTCTTTGTGTGTGTTTTTGGGGGGTTATTTTGGTATGAAGCCATGAAAATGTTTACAAAAGGCTACTTGGGAAAGATCTGTGGACTTCTTAACCCGGGGAGCATGATCCTGCTTTAGGGACAGTGAACTCCTTGAAGTTAAACATAGGGCATTTTCATGTAAAGAGGACCCATAGTTTTATTAAGAAAATTCTGTCTACAACAGCCTTGAAAAATTCAGCTACTCTCACTTTGGACTTGATTGTTGTGGAGACATCGTTGCTTTGAGGTAGATGTTCAATGGTAATTGCTTCTAATTTGGAAGTTGGGTTTTTTTTAATGTTTATTTATTTTAGAGAGAGAGAGGGGAAAAGAGAGACAAAGTGCAAGGGGGAAGGGGCAGAGAGAGAAAGACACACAGAGAATCTGAAGCAGGCTCCACGCTCTGAGCTGTCAGCACAGAGCCCAATATAGGATTCGAACTCAGCAACAGCGAGATCATGACCTGAGCCTAAGTCAGACACTTAACCGACTGAACCCTAAACATTTGCAAGTTTTAATATGGAATGTCAACCCTCTGGGCTTAATTCCATTCTCTATCACAGCACAGTCTAGTTTTTTTCTAAATGGCATCCCCTCACACATGTGGCGCAAGCATGAATCTGCTTCCTCCAAACCGCCCCCCTGTCCCAGCTAAAGCCACCTGGCACCAACAGCTTTCATTTGCCATGGTTTTCAGATCCTCCATTTCTCAGATACCTGCTCTCCCCCCCCCTTTTTTTGAGGCAAAGCTTCTTTGAGAACTTAATGTACAAAACTGAATGCACCACCCTCCATGACAGCCCCTTCCACCTACAGATTGCCTGACTTGAACTTGTTCCAAACAATCAGTGATTCTGTTCTATTTCTGCACCTACCTCTGGATTAACCCAGAGTCTTTTACTCTCTCCAGTTTCAAGAGCACTCCCCTTAGTAAATAATAACAAAGGAAGAAACAAACCAGGATTGTATGGTTCTTTCTCCCCCCTCCACCCCCCGCCCATTTGTTTTTACCATTTCACTCGCCCCAAGAGGACCTATCCTTTCCTCACTTTATTTCTGGCTCAGATACAGCATAAAAGCTTTTTTTATGGCCACATCAGTATCATTCTCAAATCTGAGCTTATGTGAGTCTTTTGGCTTCTAATAAACTTATGGCAGGCTTCGTGTTTATCCCTTAATGATGCAGGTTTCTGGTTTGGTACATGTCCCTTTAAAACGAAAGCTACAGAAGACCCTCCATGCAGCGCGGACGGTTCCCTTAGATCAGCCCACGTTCTGTCTTCTCCACCTTCCCTCGCGGTTAAGTATCATAAACAGGGCTTGGGGCACCCATTTTCTCTCGCTCATCTCTAGCTTTTGGACTTTCTGGCCACAAGTTCATGCCCATATATTTTTTAAAGTTTTTACAAATCTTCTTTCCTAAACTTGGGACATGCCTGGGGACCCCTTTCCTGACTGGATCAAACTGTCCTTGTCATTTTCTGTTTCCTATAACTCCTCACTGACGACAAGAATCAGTGAATCAGATGTGCGTCAGGGGCCCTGCCTTCACCAGCACCCTAAGGTCACGAGAGGTAAACAAAAGACAGCGGTGAATGATCAAGACCGGAGCTGACACTAGGAAGAAAGGGAGAGAAAAGGCAGCACCAGAAGGAACCCCATGAACGCTGGCCGCACCTCACAGCTTTCCCCTGGGCTCAGCCCGGCACGGCGGGCACAGGGATGCAGCTTCCGAGGACCGGGCGGCGCTCTAAGTGGGGGGAAACTCTTGCCTCCTTCTTACCTTGGGGACACTAGTTCCCGAGCACCAGCTCAGGCCCACGGTGGGCCATCTAACAGTGACTCTGCAGGCAGCAGGCAACTGAGTCCAAGAGCCTGTCCTTACAGTGAGATGACCATTTCCCAGCCCTGCACTGCCACCAGCAGACACATTTGGCGTCCCGCCTGATTGAGTCAGCACTCACCAGGTGTGCACTTGCAGACGGCTTCTTATTGCCAGTGGCCACCACTCCGCCTAGGGCTTCTCTCGCTGCACAGGGTGCCCACCCCATCCAGGGGGGGCCACAAGTTCCAAGGAGCAGCCCTCAACCATTGGGAAGAGGGATTTCATGGCAAAATACCACAGCCTCTGACTGCCAAGTGGGACAATTCAGAGATAACGTGGAACACAGTCTCCCAGATGTCCCCAGGATTGCACCTGGTGGCCCACTGTGGCAACCTGCTCACGGACACCAATCACTGACCCTGTAGTGCCTACCTTCCCCTCTCGTGTCCTCCCCGTGCCCCTGCTGGCTCTTCCTGGCACCACGACCCAGGTAAACCGCCTGCACCTGAATCCTGGTCTCGGGGCTTCACGGGGAACTCAGCTTAAGACCCCTCCTGACTGTATTTTGTGTAAATCACATCACCCCCTCCCTCGGGGCTCACATAATGACCAATCGGGACAATTGTTCGCAGCCTCTCCAATCCCCGACTAGCCACTTTGAGCCTCCTCAGGAAGGGGTCTCACGGAGTGGTTTCCAGGTTTTTCCAGGGCTGTTCACGAGTGGACACCTGATTGCACTGATTAAGGGCCCCCGGGGACACTGTCTACAACCCAGCCTGACCGCTCACCCTCCCTGGCCTCTTGCCAACCTCCACCAGCCCCTAAGCAGTGGTTACCAAGGAGGCCCGCACTTCAAGTGCCAGGGGAGCATGTTGAAAATGAACTTGCCTGGGCACTACCAACTGAATCAGAATGTCTGCACATGAGGCCCGGAAATCTACATTTGAAACAATTCCTCAAGAGATCTTCTACAGTCTGAAGTTTGAGATCTGCTGCTCAGATGTGTGAGCAGATAGCAATCAGCGTCATCAATTTACCCCAAAGACTTAACAGCTCACCCTTGTGCAGCAAAAGCCATAGCACTCAGTGGATAACATCCACTTCCTCCAAACAGTCCATCCCTTTCACTGTTCCGGAGTGCCCTCCCTATAGGTCTGTGTGCCTTTCCTGGCCTCCTGGCCTCTGACAGTGCTTTGCCCATTGTGCGGAGGGCAGATATGCCTGGGGTTTTAGGTTCCCCGCACATCTGGGATAAACTCGTGGGGTGTAACCTACCCTCTGAGCTCCTCTGAGGCTGGGACTTCACTCAAGATCACCCCTTGCTTATCTTGAAAAAGAAAAAAACTAGAGGTATCGTAACCCCAGATACCAAGATATACTACAAAGCTGTAGTAACTAAAACAGTATGGTACTGGCACAAAAACAGACACATAAATCAATGGAACAAGATAGGGAGCTCAGAAATAAACCCACGATTATATGGTCAATTAATCTTTAACAAAGGAGGCAAGCATATGCAATGGGGAAAGGACAGACTCTATAACAAATGGTGTTGGGCAAACTGGACAGCTACATGCAAAAGAATGAAAGTGAACCACTTTCTCACACCACACACAAAAATAAACTCAAAATGGATGAAAGATCTAAATGTGAGGCCTGAAGCCATAAAAATCCTAGAAGGGAACACAGACAGTAATATCTCTCACATCAGCCACAGCAGTATTTTTCTAGATATGTCTCCTGAGGCAAAGGAAACAAAAGCAAAAATAAACTATTGCAACTATACCAAACTAAAAAGCTTCTGCGCAGCAAAGAAAACAACCAACAAAACAAAAAGACAACCTACAGAATGGGAGAAGATATTTCCAAATGACATATCTGGTAAAGGATTAGTGTCCAAAATATATAAAGAATTTATACAACTCAACACACAAAAAACCCAAATGATCCAATTAAAAATGGGCAGAGGACATGGACAGACATTTCTCCAAAGAAGACATCCAGATGGCCAACAGACATATGAAAAGATGCTCAACATCACTCATCATCAGAATGGCTAAACTCAACAAGAAACAAGTGTTGGTGAGGATGTGGAGAAAAAAGGAATCCGTGTGCACTGTTAGTGGGAATACAAACTGGTGCAGCCACCCTGGAAAACAGTATGGAGATTCCTCAAAAAAAAAAAAAAAGTAATTACCACATGACCCAGTAATTTCACAACTGAGTATTGACCCAAGAATCTGAAACCACTAATTCAAGAAGATATATGCACTCCTGTATTTATTGCAGCATTATTTGCAATAGCCAAATTAAAAAGCAGCCCATGTGTCCACTGGTAGACGAATGGATAAAGAAGATGTGGTATGTAGATGTAACACCCAGTGCTCTTCCCCACAAGTGCCCCCCTCCATGACCATCACCCCCCTTCCCCTTCCCCCCTCCCTCTTCAGCTCCCAGTTTGTTTTCAGTATTCAAGAGTCTCTCATGATTTTTAATATCATAAGTACATTTTCTTGTAACTTACACCACTGACGTTCCTTAATCATCTAGACTGTCTCTGCCTTTACGCAGCAAACACCAGCAGCAGTGCGGTGAATCCCTCTCTTAAAATCAGGTAAACTCATTAACACCTGAGTAGTCAGTTCGTGCCACTACACCATCTCCAACCGCACCTCAAAAGAACTTGATTATGCTGATCAGGCCTACTGAAGTCACCTCTTAACTAGTCCTGGGGTTGGGGGGGACACTGTACAAAATCAGGGACAGGGTGCAAATCAGCCTAGGGAAACAGATTTACCCAGGGCCCCAGGACCCAAAGACTGGTTCCTAGGATCCCCACACAACCTGAGTTGAAATCAAGAGTAAGACCCTTAATCGACTGAGCCATCCATGCGCCCCTCTTTCTTTTCTTGTTTAATCTCTTTCTTTAAAAAAAATTTTTTTTTAATTTATCTTTGAGCAAGACAGAGAGACAGAGAGAGAGAGAGAGTGCACACACAGGAGCAGGAAAGGGGCGGAGAGAGGGGGAAAGAGGTTCCCATGCCAGCTCTGTGCTGTCAGCACAGAGCCCAATGCAGGGGTCAAAGTCACAACTGTGAGATCATGACCTGAGCAGAAATCAAGAATCAGACACTGAACCAACTGAGCCACCCAGGCAGCCCTGTAATTTTATCTCTTTCTTCTGTCATTCTGCTTCCCTCCCATCATCTGTTTGTCCGCCATCTATGGGTAGTAGAAGAGAGCAGCTCTCCTTTCTCTGAGGTCAACCAAGCTGGGATGATGTGAGCTATGCCCTCTCCCCCAACGACATGGAAGGATATCTAGGAGATAGAGGCCAACAAAAAAAGAGACACAGCTGAGAGGAGAGAGGGAAGGGCAGAGAGCCTTCTGATATTTTAACTTTATTTACTTATTTGAGAGAGAGACAGAGACAGACAGACAGACAGACAGAGACAGAATCGGAAGCAGGCTCCAGGCCCTGAGCTGTCAGCACAGAGCCAAATGTGGGGCTCAAACTCCCGAACCACAAGATCATGACCTGAGCTGAAGCCAGACCCTTAACCACTGAGCCACCCAGCTGCCCCCAGCCTTCTGATATATTTGACGTCTTCCAGCCCCTGAGACAAGCTTTACCTTCGGGACATGCCAGTTTCCTGCGCCAATAAATCCCTCTTTTTGCTTAAACTGGCTTGACTTAGATTTCTATTACTTGTACTAGAAATGATCTTAGCATAAAAGCCCTAACAGAAAACACAGACACACACCAATCTACCCTACTCTCTCTAAAGATGTCACCCCATACTTCCAGTATCGAGCCTTATAAAGTGCATTCACAGAAATATGTAATCTCAGTCAGCTAAGCATCTTACTCTTGATTTCGGCTCAGGTCATAATCTCATAGTTCATGAGTTCGAGCCTCAAGTTGGGCTCTGTGCTGACAACATGAAGCCTGCTTGGGATTCTCTCACTCCCCCTCTCGCTGCCCCTCCCCTGCCCTCTCTCTCTCTCTCTCTCTCTCTCTCTCTCTCAAACTAAAAAAAGAAAGAATGTAATTCCAGAGGCTCCAGGGAAATGCTAGATCATTGTGTTATTTTAGCATGATATATAAGAGGAAGCAACTTAAAAATGAGTTTAGACAAGATGGCAGAGAGGAAGGGAGCTCTGTAAACTCCGTCCGCCCCATCTATCGAACTGAGAAGGATATTACTCTCATCTGCGAGAGCGGAAGGAGAAAATACAGACTTCAAAAAGAATAGAACCTCAAGGATACCTGAGTGAGTGAGGGCGAACGGGGGAGATCTGAAAACAGGCCAGCCCGGGATGGGCAGGGGAGGCAAGATCCCCAGCCCAACATGGGGGAAGCACGCGGAGCCCGAGAGACAAAGGGAAGAGACAGGAGAGCGCACTTCCCGGCTTTTCCCCCTGGCAAAAAGCAGCCAGAGCCCAGCGGCGCCGAGGGAGCGGGCCTCCCAGCGGCTGAAAGTGGCCGGAGCACAGCGGCGCCGGGGGAGCGGACCTCCCGGCAGCGGAAAGTGGCAATTCGAACTTGGTTTTGGGAACGGGACCACGGACCGCATTTCCACGGTGCACCTCGCCCCCTGCACGGACTGCGCGAATCCCGGGTGCCCACAGGAAAAAATAGGGCCCACACCTAGCAACCTCCGACAAGGAGTCGGGGGCGGGTGGAGGCCGGGCGCGCTTAAACTGCAGGAGCTCCCAGCTCATTTCCAGCAGCGCACAGCGCCTTGAGCAACAGCTATCAGAAACCAAGAGAGACTCAGTTTTGTTGTTGTTGTTGTTGTTGTTTTTTCATTTCCCCCCATTGCAATCGAGATCCTGGCTGGGGGTGGGGACTCCGCAATTGAGTCTGTGAAGGTGCACACTTCACCTCCTGCTGCTCATTTCGCCTCAGGCAGGGGCGGAGCCTCTGAGAACAGCCTCCAAGACTTACCACATCAAACCACGCCTATCCACCAGGGGGAACTGCTGCTTTTTTTTTTTTAATATAAAAAAAGCTTTTTTCTTTCTTCACTTGTTTTGTACTTATTTCTTTGTCATTATTACCTTTTTTCCTTTGTCTTTACTCAATTCTTTTAAATTTTACTCCCTATTTTCCTTTCTCCTTTCTCCCTTACTTTTTCACCTTCTTGCAACCTAGATATATTCTCCTGTATCTCATCCCTACCTCTCCCCTAAACTGGTCATACACTTCTAAACGGTCTACTGTCCTTTGTTGTCTCCGACCCCCTTTTATATATTTTTTTTCTTTTCTTCTTTCTCTTTTCTTTTTATTTTCTCTTCTTCTCTTCTTTTTGTCTCTTTCCCTCCCATTTTCTTTCTTTTCTTTCCCCCCTGTAATGGGTTTCTTTATTTGATTTGTCTGTGTGTATGTGTGCTTCTGTTCCCTCGGTGTTTGTCAGTCTGTTTTCCTTCTTAGGACTACACCAAGAAACAAGCCAAAGTGTGCAAGAAGGGGAGTCACAAATATTGCAGAGTAGGGAAATAAAATACTCACAGGCACAACAAGAGAAACTGAGAGACATCATTAAGAGAATATTTCCTGAAAAGGCAGGCCCTGGACAGTCAATAAGTCTCCCTTAACAGAGAAATATTATTAGGTGCACAGAGCCCAACGAGCTTTCTAAAGGTGACAAGAGACAGAAAACTAGCAAAAATGACAAAACGAAGAAACTCTCCCCTGAAGAACTTCCCGGAGGAAGTCACAGCCACAGAACTGCTCAAGGCAGATCTAGACAACATATCAGATCAAGAATTTAAAAAGCTTGTCATAAGATTAATCGCTGGGGTTGAGAAAAGCATCAAAGAATC